>JARSSU010006078.1:0-17822 GCA_029619165.1 Eurosta solidaginis
ACGCTTCAAAATATCGCGAGGTATCAAACGACGCGTCTTGAATTAGTATTAATAATACCAATGCGGAAAATAAAAATTTTAACTCGTTAAAAAGATATTAACGATAAACCGAAAAAAGACCAGCGGGTACCTCCGAAACCGGGAGTGGTATCCGTAGTATTTGGTAATTGTTTACTTAAGCTAACAGCTGCTAAAACCCACCGATCCCAGGACCACGAATCCGAGAGCGAAAATTAAAAATTTTATTTGTCAAAAGGTATTTCCAAAAAACCGAAAAATGGCCCCGGAGTGGTCCGAAGCCGGGGGGTGGGATCATAGTATTTTTGCGCAGAACATCTTTCTGCATTGGCGTCCTTCGGCCGCGCTTATAAAAAATTACCCTGGGTTGGTCCAACACCGGATTGGAGACCAAAACTATATCCGCGCAAAACACGGTAATAGTCTAGTTGAGGGGTCGACTGCTAATACGCTACCAAAATATCGAGAGGTGTCAAACGACGCGTCCTGACATCAGTATTAATAATCCGAAGGCGGAGAATAGAAATTTAACTCGTTCTGCGTTGGCGGCCTTCGGCCGGGCTTATCAAAAATTAGGTAATTATTTACGACAGCATGACACTGTTAATACGCGTTCAAAAATATCGCGAGGTATCAAACGACGCGTCTTGAATTAGTATTAATAATACCAATGCGGAAAATAAAAATTGTAACTCGTTAAAAAGATATTAACTAAAAACCGAAAAAAGACCCGCGGGTACCTCCGAAACCGGGGGTGGTATCTATAGTATTTTTGCGCAGAACACCTTTCTGCGTTGGCGGCCTTCGGCCGCGCTTATAAAAAATAACCCTGGGCTACGCCATGCCACGTCCGGGTGTGTGGTTTAAACGTGGCTACCGCCACGGTGATGCACAATTTTTTTTGTGGGTACGAACACAACAACCACATGGAAATCGCCAACTTCAACTGCAAATATCTCCGGACAGAGATACAATTTTTCTTTTCCGCCTTCGGATTATTGTTCTCGAGATTACTACGCGTCTTTTGACCTCTCTCGATATTTTTGGTAGCGTATTAGCAGTCGACCCCTCAACTAGACTATTACCCAAAACACTTATACACACAGTTTTTCTTGTGGGTACTACAAAATCATCAAAACAACAACAACCACATGAAAATTTTCAATTTTGTTTGCAAATATCTCCGAAACGAAATAAAATTTTGAATTTCCGCCTTTGGATTCGTGATCCTGGGTGCAAAGCGCCTCTTTTGACGCCTCCTGATATTTTTGGACGAGTTTTAGCAGTTGTAAGTTAAATTAACAATTACCTAGTATTTTTGCGCAGAACACCTTTCTGCGTTGGCGGCCTTCGGCCGCGCTTATAAAAAATTACCCTGGGTGGGTCCAACACCGGTTCGGAGACCAAACTATATCCGCACAAAACACTTATGTTCACAATTTTTTTTGTGGTTACAACATTACAACAACCACATGAAAATCGCCAACTTCAACTGCAAATGTCTCCGGACAGAGATACAATTTTTCTTTTCCGTCTTCGGATTGTTGTTCTCGAGATTAATACGCGTCTTTTGACACCTCTCCAAATATTTTTGACTCGTATTAGCAGTGTCATGCTGTCGTAAATTACCAAAAATTACCCTGAGTGGGTCCAACACCGGTTTGGAGACCAAAACTATATCCGCACAAAACACTTATGTTCACAATTTTTTTTGTGGGTACAATACAACCAGATGAAAACCCCAAATTCAACCGCAAATATCTTCGGACGAGATTAATGCGCGTCTTTTGACACCTCTCTCGATATTTTTTGACGCGTATTAGCAGTTAACCCCTCAACTAGACTTTTACCAATTATGTTTTGCCTTTCAATAACACACACACTTTAGCTTTGAGTTAAAGTATTTTAAGCCATTCAGGAATGGAGATTTATAATATGCAACCAAAAAATCAAAAATTTTTCAAAAATGCTGAGAGAATGCACACAATTGTTTCAATCTTTTACAGCTCTGGTATGTATATTGCAAAAATATCGAAGCGTTAAATGTTTTCGATACTTTTGTTGGATAGTCATCACAAATAAACCTCCCAGATTGCGCATTCACGAGTTCAAAATTGCTACGTTCCGCGCAACTACGTCACAGTTGACTGCTTGACCGAATGAAAGAAAGAGAGCGATACTTTCTGAATATGACTTAAAATTTTCTGAATATTAAATTGAAATTCTGAATATGAATTGTAAATTTCTCAATATGAAGGGGAATTCTGAATAAGAATTGTAACTTTCTGAATATGAAATGGAAATTCTGAATACGAATTGTAATAGTCTGAATATGAAATGTAACTTTCTGAAAATGAAATGGAAATTCTTAATTAGATATGTGATTTTCTGAATATGAAATGGAATTCTTAATATGAATTGGAACTTTCTGAATATGAAATGGAAATTCTGAATATGAATTGTAATATTCTGAATATGAATTGTAAGTTTTTGAACATGAAATGGAAACTATGAATACGAAATGTGATTTTCTGAATATGAAATGGAATTCTGAATATGAATTGTAACTTTCTGAAAATGAAATGGAAATTCTGAGTATGAAATGTGATTTTCTAAATATGAAATGGAAATTGAGAATATGAATTGTAATTATCTGAATATTAAATGGAAATTCTAAATATGAATTGTAACTTTCTAAATATCAATTGTAACTTTCTGAATATCAATTGTAACTTTATGAATATCACTTGAAACTTTCTGAATATGAATTGAAATTTGCTGAATATTAAATGGAAATTCTGAATATAAATTGTATCTTTCTGAATGTGAATTGTAATATTCTGAATATGAATTGTAACTTTCTGAAAATGAAATGGAAATTCTGAATATGGAATGTGATTTTCTGAATATGAAATGGAAATTCTGAATATGAATTGTAATTTTCTGAATATTAAATTGAAATTCTGAATATTAGTTGTAACTTTCTGAATACGAATTGTAATTATCTGAATATTAAATGGAAATTCCGAATATGAATTGTAACTTTCTAAATATGAATTGTAACTTCCTGAATATCAGTTGAAACTTTCTGAATATGAATTGAAATTTTCTGAATATTAAATGGAAATTCTGAATATGAATTGTAACTTTCTGAATATGAAGGGGAATTCTGAATAAGAATTGTAACTTACTGAATATGAAATCGAAATTATGAATTTGAATTGTAATATTCTGAATATGAATTGTAACTTTCTGAAAATGAAATGGAAATTGTGGATATGAAATGTGATTTTCTGAATATGAAACTGAAATTCTGAATATGAATTGTAACTATCTGAATATTAAATGGAAATTCTGAATATGAATTGAAATTTTCTGAATATTAAGTGGAAATTCGGAATATGAATTGTAACTTTCTGAATATGAAGGGGAATTCTGAATATGAATTGTAACTTTCTGAAGATGAAATGGAAATTCTGAATATGAAATGTGATTTTCTGAATACTGAATGGAAATTCTGAATATGAAATGTGATTTCTGAATATGAAACTGAAATTCTGAATATGAATTGTAACTATCTGAATTCTAATGGAAATTCTGAATATGAATTGAAATTTTCTGAATATTAAGTGAAATTCGAATATGAATTGTAACTTTCTGAATATGAAGGGGAATTCTGAATATGAATTGTACTTTCTGAAGATGAAATGGAAAATTCTGATATGAAATGTGATTTTCTGAATACTGAATGGAAATTCTGATATAAATGTGATTTTCTGAATATGAAATGGAATTCTGAATATGAATTGTAACTATCTGAATATTAAATGGCAATTCTGTTACGAAGTATACAAAATCTGCTATGAAGTACTATTTCTTGTATGTCTTATGTTCGGACACCATGAAGATGATTTAAGTCTTTCCTGGTTTATAATTAACTACTTGTTCGTTTTCGAAATGGTACCATCGCAATATACCAGTAAAGGCTTGTTTCTTTTCAGTTGCTCTTAAACAAACATAGTAATTGATTTTTAATAATTATAAGCCGATATTAAGCTCATGAATTTTTAAATATTAAACTACTTGAATAATTTGAAGGAGCTATTTTTCCTATTGACCATTTTACGCCTTTTTTGCACCCAACTCCTAAATTGATTTAACATATCTGATGGCAATGAAAGTATACAAAACAATAACCTTGGAGAAAAAGTATTTAGTACTGAATGGAAAAAAGTGTGCATTCATTTCAAGTTTACAATCATTGAAGATTGGGAATGGTTTCTACATTCACACTCTATATTGAATTACATTGTAAAAGTCCAGTTGAGGGGTCGACTGCTAATACGTTAACAGAAATATCGAGAGGTATCAAACGACGCGTCTTGGACATCAGTATTAATAATACGAAGCGGAAAATAAAAATTTTAACTCGCTCAAAAGATATTAAAGAAAAAGCGAAATAGACCCACGGGTACCTCCGAAACCGGGGGTGGTATCGATAGTATTTTTGCGCATGAAACCTTTCTGCATGGCGGCCTTCGGCCGGCTTATAAAAAATTTGGTAATTATTTCGACAGCATGACACTGCTAATACGCGTTTAAAAATATCGCGAGAGTTATCAAACGACGCGTCTTGAATCACTATTAATAATACCAATGCGGAAATAAAAATTTTAACTCGTTAAAAAGATATTAACGATAAACCGAAAGACCCGCGGGTACCTCCGAAACCTAGAGTATTTGGTAATTGTTTACTTTAGCTAACAGCTGCTAAAACCCACCGACCCAGGACCACGAATCCGAGAGCGAAATTAAAAATTTTATTTCTATCAAAATTATTTCCAAAAAACCGAAAAATGGCCCGGAGCGGTCCGAAAACGGGGGGTGGGATATATAGTATTTTTGGGCAGAACAGCTTTCTGCAATGGCGTCCTTCGGCCGCGCTTATAAAAAATTACCCTGGGTTGGTCCAACACCGGTTTGGAGACCAAAACTATATCAGCACAAAACACTTATGTTCACAATTTTTTTGTGGTTACAACATAACAACACCGCATTAAAATATAATAGTCTAGATTGAGGGGTCGAACTGCTAATACGTCTACCAAAATATCGAGGAGGTGTCAAACGACGCGTGTTGACATCAGTAATAAGAATATCCGAAGGCGGAAATAAAAATATTAACGCGGTCTCCATACCGTGTGTGTACCCACTCAGGTAATTTTTGGTAATTCTCTACGACAGCATGACACTGCTAATACGCGTCAAAAATATATAGAAAGGTGTCAAAAGACGCGTATGATCTCGAGAACAATAATCCGAAAAGCGGAAAAGAAAATTGTATCTCTGTCCGGATATATTTGCAGTTGAAGTTGGCAATTTTAATGGGTAATAGTCTTGTTGAGGGGTCGACTGCTAATACGCGTCAAAAATATATCGAGAAGGTGTCAAAAGACGCGTATTGATCTCGAGAACAATAATCCGAAAGCGGAAAAGAAAATTTTATCTCTGTGCGGAGATATTTGCAGTTGAAGTTGGCGATTTCCATGTGCTTAGCTTAAAGTGCGCAGTTTGGTAACATTTCAATTGGGGCAGTTTCATGACTGTCATCAAAGTGTATAAGTGTTCCTTTTAAAAATTGACAATGTCAGGATAAACCCTATTAATGTTTGGGTCTCTTCAGAGCTGCAATAGACGTGTAAAGCTGTCATTAAAAGTCACAAAAAATCGCATGTCCGCTTCTTGAAATATTCGAGGTCAAAAGTGGCGAAATTTCGTCTTTCGCAAATATCTCGCTTCCTATGGCATACTCGCGTTTCATGCTCATGACGAAGTTGGACATCATGAAGTTCTCCACAAGTCCAACCTTAAGTATTTTTCTGTGGGCTCAACCAATTCTGAGTTAGAGCGCGGAAAGCGCGAGCAGTCGCCGATATTTTACATCGACGTAGACCAGAGATTAATGTAGCGAATTCGTTCAAATTTTGTATTTGGACTAAAACAGCTGTAGCCAGCAACGGGGAATACAAATTTTGAAACAAAACATTCAATTTTACATAAAAACTGCAGAGAAAGTAAATTCAACTCTTTATTGTGCGCTCTACTATTTACTATGGCTCATAGCAAGTAAAAAAATATTTGTGCCTATCAAATTTTTTAAAAAGATGATAGTGATTATGAACCGATTTGATCTTTTTTGTCAGACGCTACTGCCATTGCATGCGGATTATTTCCATAAAACTTTTCGACGATACCTCAATTATTACCGGAGTTACAGCTCCCAAATTTTGGCGAAATACTAAGTCACCAAGGGGCGGAGCCACGCCCATTTTTCAAAATTTGTATTTCCTGTTACTGGATACCCCAGTTTTAGTCCAAATACAAAATTTGAACGAATTCGCTCCATTAATCTCCGGTCTAGGTCGATGTAAAGTTTTGGCGACTGCTCGCGCTGTTTAGTTTAACCACGAAATATTTAAATCTTTACATTTAATACCATACAATTATTTAATGCCTCTCACAATTCTTACTGTTTTCAATATTCTTTTCCATACTTCCTAAATGCACTCTCGGTCTAAGAAGCATTCATAATCAGTCGTCAAATTCTACATAAACTTTAGGTGACACCATCGTGCTTCATGCTTCCACCTTGTATAATTGGGCTTCATGTTTCCACCTTGTATAATTTCACCATGTGTATCGAACAAAATTATCGAAAACATTTAACGCTTCTATATTTTTGCCATATGCCTAAAGGCCCAACCACAATCGACTTTTGCGTTGATTTGGCGGTGGCGTTACTTTGATGTAACGTACGTTGCAAGTTTGCCTGCCACAATGAACGCAAAACGAAAATTCAAATTTAGATTTTTTGACATTAGAAACAATAAAATATATTTTTTTGTCTTGAAAATTGAAATATTTTTAGAATGAAATAAAACAAAAATAAAAGTTCAAGTTTTTTGTGAAAGCTGCAAGAAATTGCACAAATGAACTGACAGTGCAAGTGAAAATGTAAGTTTTGGAATCTTGTTTTGTTTCTTTGGCGATGGCGTTGAGTTTTTTGTGGATTATGAACATAGGAATTGGATGTGTGGGTTCAAAATCAGCTGGTGACTTAACGTAAGCTCCAAGGCAACGCAAAAGTCGATTGTGTTTGCCCCTTAAGTCATTTGAATGGAAACGGCTGAAAAGCAGAAGTGCGACAAGTGTTTTTTGTTTTTCGTCCTACAAAGTTTCTAGTTCGTATAATTATAAACAACAAAATAATTAGAAAGTTAAAAAAAGCAAAAATCGATCGTTCTGAGTACCTTTGCTATTTTCATAAACAGGTAGCAAAAGCGATATCTGCCTTGAAAATGGTGGACGCTCCGGTATCAAAGAGGAATGTTTAAGTTTTTACCCCTCGTTTTTCTTAAATTGCCTGAAATGGGAGAGGGTTTGACAAATAAGCTGTAACCATTGGAAAAAGCCTACTCATAATGATAATAAATAAGAAATATTTCCCACAGTTTATTTCTTCCGTTGGCAGTTGTTTTAGTAGATAGGATACTCGTACAAAAAGTATGCAATAAATGGGACCTTACCTTCTCTGTGTAATAAAAGCTAAGGGGAAGTGGAGGAGGAAGAGGTAGAAGAACAAACAAAAGTGAATATTCTTCCGATGTAACTTTTTCAATTTTTCAGTATATTAGTATGCAAATTTAATGCATACACTTTATGAACACTCCAAAGAATAAAAAATAAAACACTTCAGTATTTGCTTTTGTTAGCTTCGAAAAAATCAACTAAAGATTCAATACATTTGTACAGCTGCCTTAGTTATACCAGACAAAAAATATGTCGAATAAACACCCTTTGGTGCAGAGTACAATAAAGATTAAGATATAGAAAAGGCTTATGTCAAACGGTTTATAGTGAACAACAATTACGTTTTTGCTAACCGTCAAAATTGAAGTGGTATAATATGATTTCTTACTTAAAAACATTCGGGCACCTTCATAGTCATAATTAAGTAGGTTCTTAAATTTAGATGCAGCATTTTGACGTTGACTTCAATGGGAAATCTGTCAAAAAGCTGTAGCTAAATTTAAGTTCTATGGCGTAGTTGCGCAGAACGAAGAAATTTTGAGCTCGTGAATGCGCAATCTTCTATGTGATTTGTGATGTGTATCCATGATGGAATTATAGGTAGCGCATTGCGCATGTAAAGATTATTCTGCTGTTTTTTTATGGGCAATTATTACGTCATTTTCCTTTAGCTCTTGTTTTTCCCCTCGTTCTTTCATTCGCTTAAGTAGGCAACCGTCACGTAGTTGCGCAGAACGTAGCAATTTTGAAGTCGTGAATGCGCAAAATGGGTAATTTATTTATCATGACTATCGAACAAAAGTATCGAAAACATTTAACGCTTCGATATTTTTGCAATATACATACCCACATACCAGAGCTGTAAAAATATTGAAACAATTGTGTGAATTTTCTCAGCATTTTTCAAAAATTTTTAATTTTTTGGTTGGATATTATAAATCTTCATTCCTGAATGGCTTAAAATACTTTAACTCAAAGCTAAAGTGTGTGTGTTATTGAAAGGTAAAATATAATTGATGAAAGGCTAGTTCTATGTCTAGTCTGCTAATACGCGTCAAAAAATATCGAGAGCGGTGTCAAAAGACGTGCATTAATCTCGAGAATAATAACCCGAAGGCAGAAAAGAAAAATTGTATCTCTGTCCGAAGATATTTGCAGTTGAAGTTGGAGATTTTCATGTGGTTGGTGTACCCACAAAAAAAAGTTGTGAACATAAGTGTTTTGTGCGGATATAGTTTTGGTCTCCATACCGGTGTTGTACCCACCCAGGGTAATTTTTGGTAATTCTCTACGACAGCATGACACTGCTAATACGCGTCAAAAATATATAGAAAGGTGTCAAAAGACGCGTATTGATCTCGAGAACAATAATCCGAAAGCGGAAAAGAAAATTGTATCTCTGTCCGGATATATTTGCAGTTGAAGTTGGCAATTTTAATGGGTAATAGTCTTGTTGAGGGGTCGACTGCTAATACGCTACCAAAAATATCGAGAGGGGTGTCAAAAGACGTGTATTAATCTCGAGAACAATAATCCGGTGGCAAAAAAGAAAAATTTTATCTCTGTGCGGAGATATTTGCAGTTGAAGTTGGCGATTTCCATGTGCTTAGCTTAAAGTGCGCAGTTTGGTAACATTTCAATTGGGGCAGTTTCATGACTGTCATCAAAGTGTATAAGTGTTCCTTTTAAAAATTGACAATGTCAGGATAAACCCTATTAATGTTTGGGTCTCTTCAGAGCTGCAATAGACGTGTAAAGCTGTCATTAAAAGTCACAAAAAATCGCATGTCCGCTTCTTGAAATATTCGAGGTCAAAAGTCGCGAAATTTCGTCTTTCGCAAATATCTCGCTTCCTATGGCATACTCGCGTTTCATGCTCATGACGAAGTTGGACATCATGAAGTTCTCCACAAGTCCAACCTTAAGTATTTTTCTGTGGGCTCAACCAATTCTGAGTTAGAGCGCGGAAAGCGCGAGCAGTCGCCGATATTTTACATCGACGTAGACCAGAGATTAATGTAGCGAATTCGTTCAAATTTTGTATTTGGACTAAAACAGCTGTAGCCAGCAACGGGGAATACAAATTTTGAAACAAAACATTCAATTTTACATAAAAACTGCAGAGAAAGTAAATTCAACTCTTTATTGTGCGCTCTACTATTTACTATGGCTCATAGCAAGTAAAAAAATATTTGTGCCTATCAAATTTTTTAAAAAGATGATAGTGATTATGAACCGATTTGATCTTTTTTGTCAGACGCTACTGCCATTGCATGCGGATTATTTCCATAAAACTTTTCGACGATACCTCAATTATTACCGGAGTTACAGCTCCCAAATTTTGGCGAAATACTAAGTCACCAAGGGGCGGAGCCACGCCCATTTTTCAAAATTTGTATTTCCTGTTACTGGATACCCCAGTTTTAGTCCAAATACAAAATTTGAACGAATTCGCTCCATTAATCTCCGGTCTAGGTCGATGTAAAGTTTTGGCGACTGCTCGCGCTGTTTAGTTTAACCACGAAATATTTAAATCTTTACATTTAATACCATACAATTATTTAATGCCTCTCACAATTCTTACTGTTTTCAATATTCTTTTCCATACTTCCTAAATGCACTCTCGGTCTAAGAAGCATTCATAATCAGTCGTCAAATTCTACATAAACTTTAGGTGACACCATCGTGCTTCATGCTTCCACCTTGTATAATTGGGCTTCATGTTTCCACCTTGTATAATTTCACCATGTGTATCGAACAAAATTATCGAAAACATTTAACGCTTCTATATTTTTGCCATATGCCTAAAGGCCCAACCACAATCGACTTTTGCGTTGATTTGGCGGTGGCGTTACTTTGATGTAACGTACGTTGCAAGTTTGCCTGCCACAATGAACGCAAAACGAAAATTCAAATTTAGATTTTTTGACATTAGAAACAATAAAATATATTTTTTTGTCTTGAAAATTGAAATATTTTTAGAATGAAATAAAACAAAAATAAAAGTTCAAGTTTTTTGTGAAAGCTGCAAGAAATTGCACAAATGAACTGACAGTGCAAGTGAAAATGTAAGTTTTGGAATCTTGTTTTGTTTCTTTGGCGATGGCGTTGAGTTTTTTGTGGATTATGAACATAGGAATTGGATGTGTGGGTTCAAAATCAGCTGGTGACTTAACGTAAGCTCCAAGGCAACGCAAAAGTCGATTGTGTTTGCCCCTTAAGTCATTTGAATGGAAACGGCTGAAAAGCAGAAGTGCGACAAGTGTTTTTTGTTTTTCGTCCTACAAAGTTTCTAGTTCGTATAATTATAAACAACAAAATAATTAGAAAGTTAAAAAAAGCAAAAATCGATCGTTCTGAGCACCTTTGCTATTTTCATAAACAGGTAGCAAAAGCGATATCTGCCTTGAAAATGGTGGACGCTCCGGTATCAAAGAGGAATGTTTAAGTTTTTACCCCTCGTTTTTCTTAAATTGCCTGAAATGGGAGAGGGTTTGACAAATAAGCTGTAACCATTGGAAAAAGCCTACTCATAATGATAATAAATAAGAAATATTTCCCACAGTTTATTTCTTCCGTTGGCAGTTGTTTTAGTAGATAGGATACTCGTACAAAAAGTATGCAATAAATGGGACCTTACCTTCTCTGTGTAATAAAAGCTAAGGGGAAGTGGAGGAGGAAGAGGTAGAAGAACAAACAAAAGTGAATATTCTTCCGATGTAACTTTTTCAATTTTTCAGTATATTAGTATGCAAATTTAATGCATACACTTTATGAACACTCCAAAGAATAAAAAATAAAACACTTCAGTATTTGCTTTTGTTAGCTTCGAAAAAATCAACTAAAGATTCAATACATTTGTACAGCTGCCTTAGTTATACCAGACAAAAAATATGTCGAATAAACACCCTTTGGTGCAGAGTACAATAAAGATTAAGATATAGAAAAGGCTTATGTCAAACGGTTTATAGTGAACAACAATTACGTTTTTGCTAACCGTCAAAATTGAAGTGGTATAATATGATTTCTTACTTAAAAACATTCGGGCACCTTCATAGTCATAATTAAGTAGGTTCTTAAATTTAGATGCAGCATTTTGACGTTGACTTCAATGGGAAATCTGTCAAAAAGCTGTAGCTAAATTTAAGTTCTATGGCGTAGTTGCGCAGAACGAAGAAATTTTGAGCTCGTGAATGCGCAATCTTCTATGTGATTTGTGATGTGTATCCATGATGGAATTATAGGTAGCGCATTGCGCATGTAAAGATTATTCTGCTGTTTTTTTATGGGCAATTATTACGTCATTTTCCTTTAGCTCTTGTTTTTCCCCTCGTTCTTTCATTCGCTTAAGTAGGCAACCGTCACGTAGTTGCGCAGAACGTAGCAATTTTGAAGTCGTGAATGCGCAAAATGGGTAATTTATTTATCATGACTATCGAACAAAAGTATCGAAAACATTTAACGCTTCGATATTTTTGCAATATACATACCCACATACCAGAGCTGTAAAAATATTGAAACAATTGTGTGAATTTTCTCAGCATTTTTCAAAAATTTTTAATTTTTTGGTTGGATATTATAAATCTTCATTCCTGAATGGCTTAAAATACTTTAACTCAAAGCTAAAGTGTGTGTGTTATTGAAAGGTAAAATATAATTGATGAAAGGCTAGTTCTATGTCTAGTCTGCTAATACGCGTCAAAAAATATCGAGAGCGGTGTCAAAAGACGTGCATTAATCTCGAGAATAATAATCCGAAGGCAGAAAAGAAAAATTGTATCTCTGTCCGAAGATATTTGCAGTTGAAGTTGGAGATTTTCATGTGGTTGGTGTACCCACAAAAAAAGTTGTGAACATAAGTGTTTTGTGCGGATATAGTTTTGGTCTCCATACCGGTGTTGTACCCACCCAGGGTAATTTTTGGTAATTCTTTACGACAGCATGACACTGCTAATACGCGTCAAAAATATATAGAAAGGTGTCAAAAGACGCGTATTGATCTCGAGAACAATATCCGAAAGCGGAAAAGAAAATTGTATCTCTGTCCGGATATATTTGCAGTGAAGTTGGCAATTTTAATGGGTAATAGTCTTGTTGATGGGTCGACTGCTAATACGCTACCAAAAATATCGAGAGGGTGTCAAAAGACGTGTATTAATCTCGAGAACAATAATCCGGTGGCAAAAAAGAAAAATTTTATCTCTGTGCGGAGATATTTGCAGTTGAAGTTGGCGATTTCCATGTGCTTAGCTTAAAGTGCGCAGTTTGGTAACATTTCAATTGGGGCAGTTTCATGACTGTCATCAAAGTGTATAAGTGTTCCTTTTAAAAATTGACAATGTCAGGATAAACCCTATTAATGTTTGGGTCTCTTCAGAGCTGCAATAGACGTGTAAAGCTGTCATTAAAAGTCACAAAAAATCGCATGTCCGCTTCTTGAAATATTCGAGGTCAAAAGTGGCGAAATTTCGTCTTTCGCAAATATCTCGCTTCCTATGGCATACTCGCGTTTCATGCTCATGACGAAGTTGGACATCATGAAGTTCTCCACAAGTCCAACCTTAAGTATTTTTCTGTGGGCTCAACCAATTCTGAGTTAGAGCGCGGAAAGCGCGAGCAGTCGCCGATATTTACATCGACGTAGACCAGAGATTAATGTAGCGAATTCGTTCAAATTTTGTATTTGGACTAAAACAGCTGTAGCCAGCAACGGGGAATACAAATTTTGAAACAAAACATTCAATTTTACATAAAAACTGCAGAGAAAGTAAATTCAACTCTTTATTGTGCGCTCTATCTATTTACTATGGCTCATAGCAAGTAAAAAAATATTTGTGCCTATCACATTTTTTAAAAAGATGATAGTGATTATGACCCGATTTGATCGTTTTTGTCAGACGCTACTGCCATTGCATGCGATTATTTCCATAAAACTTTCGACGATACCTCAATTATTACCGGAGTTACAGCTCCCAAATTTTGGCGAAATACTAAGTCACCAAGGGGCGGAGCCACGCCCATTTTCAAAATTTGTATTTCCTGTTACTGGATACCCCAGTTTTAGTCCAAATACAAAATTTGAACGAATTCGCTCCATTAATCTCCGGTCTAGGTCGATGTAAAGTTTTGGCGACTGCTCGCGCTGTTTAGTTTAACCACGAAATATTTAAATCTTTACATTTAATACCATACAATTATTTAATGCCTCTCACAATTCTTACTGTTTTCAATATTCTTTTCCATACTTCCTAAATGCACTCTCGGTCTAAGAAGCATTCATAATCAGTCGTCAAATTCTACATAAACTTTAGGTGACACCATCGTGCTTCATGCTTCCACCTTGTATAATTGGGCTTCATGTTTCCACCTTGTATAATTTCACCATGTGTATCGAACAAAATTATCGAAAACATTTAACGCTTCTATATTTTTGCCATATGCCTAAAGGCCCAACCACAATCGACTTTTGCGTTGATTTGGCGGTGGCGTTACTTTGATGTAACGTACGTTGCAAGTTTGCCTGCCACAATGAACGCAAAACGAAAATTCAAATTTAGATTTTTTGACATTAGAAACAATAAAATATATTTTTTTGTCTTGAAAATTGAAATATTTTTAGAATGAAATAAAACAAAAATAAAAGTTCAAGTTTTTTGTGAAAGCTGCAAGAAATTGCACAAATGAACTGACAGTGCAAGTGAAAATGTAAGTTTTGGAATCTTGTTTTGTTTCTTTGGCGATGGCGTTGAGTTTTTTGTGGATTATGAACATAGGAATTGGATGTGTGGGTTCAAAATCAGCTGGTGACTTAACGTAAGCTCCAAGGCAACGCAAAAGTCGATTGTGTTTGCCCCTTAAGTCATTTGAATGGAAACGGCTGAAAAGCAGAAGTGCGACAAGTGTTTTTTGTTTTTCGTCCTACAAAGTTTCTAGTTCGTATAATTATAAACAACAAAATAATTAGAAAGTTAAAAAAAGCAAAAATCGATCGTTCTGAGCACCTTTGCTATTTTCATAAACAGGTAGCAAAAGCGATATCTGCCTTGAAAATGGTGGACGCTCCGGTATCAAAGAGGAATGTTTAAGTTTTTACCCCTCGTTTTTCTTAAATTGCCTGAAATGGGAGAGGGTTTGACAAATAAGCTGTAACCATTGGAAAAAGCCTACTCATAATGATAATAAATAAGAAATATTTCCCACAGTTTATTTCTTCCGTTGGCAGTTGTTTTAGTAGATAGGATACTCGTACAAAAAGTATGCAATAAATGGGACCTTACCTTCTCTGTGTAATAAAAGCTAAGGGGAAGTGGAGGAGGAAGAGGTAGAAGAACAAACAAAAGTGAATATTCTTCCGATGTAACTTTTTCAATTTTTCAGTATATTAGTATGCAAATTTAATGCATACACTTTATGAACACTCCAAAGAATAAAAAATAAAACACTTCAGTATTTGCTTTTGTTAGCTTCGAAAAAATCAACTAAAGATTCAATACATTTGTACAGCTGCCTTAGTTATACCAGACAAAAAATATGTCGAATAAACACCCTTTGGTGCAGAGTACAATAAAGATTAAGATATAGAAAAGGCTTATGTCAAACGGTTTATAGTGAACAACAATTACGTTTTTGCTAACCGTCAAAATTGAAGTGGTATAATATGATTTCTTACTTAAAAACATTCGGGCACCTTCATAGTCATAATTAAGTAGGTTCTTAAATTTAGATGCAGCATTTTGACGTTGACTTCAATGGGAAATCTGTCAAAAAGCTGTAGCTAAATTTAAGTTCTATGGCGTAGTTGCGCAGAACGATGAAATTTTGAGCTCGTGAATGCGCAATCTTCTATGTGATTTGTGATGTGTATCCATGATGGAATTATAGGTAGCGCATTGCGCATGTAAAGATTATTCTGCTGTTTTTTTATGGGCAATTATTACGTCATTTTCCTTTAGCTCTTGTTTTTCCCCTCGTTCTTTCATTCGCTTAAGTAGGCAACCGTCACGTAGTTGCGCAGAACGTAGCAATTTTGAAGTCGTGAATGCGCAAAATGGGTAATTTATTTATCATGACTATCGAACAAAAGTATCGAAAACATTTAACGCTTCGATATTTTTGCAATATACATACCCACATACCAGAGCTGTAAAAATATTGAAACAATTGTGTGAATTTTCTCAGCATTTTTCAAAAATTTTTAATTTTTTGGTTGGATATTATAAATCTTCATTCCTGAATGGCTTAAAATACTTTAACTCAAAGCTAAAGTGTGTGTGTTATTGAAAGGTAAAATATAATTGATGAAAGGCTAGTTCTATGTCTAGTCTGCTAATACGCGTCAAAAAATATCGAGAGCGGTGTCAAAAGACGTGCATTAATCTCGAGAATAATAATCCGAAGGCAGAAAAGAAAAATTGTATCTCTGTCCGAAGATATTTGCAGTTGAAGTTGGAGATTTTCATGTGGTTGGTGTACCCACAAAAAAAGTTGTGAACATAAGTGTTTTGTGCGGATATAGTTTTGGTCTCCATACCGGTGTTGTACCCACCCAGGGTAATTTTTGGTAATTCTTTACGACAGCATGACACTGCTAATACGCGTCAAAAATATATAGAAAGGTGTCAAAAGACGCGTATTGATCTCGAGAACAATAATCCGAAAGCGGAAAAGAAAATTGTATCTCTGTCCGGATATATTTGCAGTTGAAGTTGGCAATTTTAATGGGTAATAGTCTTGTTGAGGGGTCGACTGCTAATACGCTACCAAAAATATCGAGAGAGGTGTCAAAAGACGCGTGTTGACATCAGTATGAATAATCCGAAGGCGGAAAATAAAAAATATTAACGCGTTCAAAAGTATTACGAAAAACAAAAAATGACCCGCGGGTACCTCCGAAACCGTGGGTCGGATCCATAGTATTTTTGCGCAGAACACCTTTCTGCATTGGCGGCCTTCGGTCGCGCTTATAAAAAATAACCCTGGGCTACGCCATGCCACGTCCGGGTGTGTGATTTAACCGTGGCTACTGCCACGGTGATGCACAATTTTTTTTGTGGGTACAATCACGACAACAACCACATGGAAATCGCCAACTTCAACTGCAAATATCTCCGCACAGAGATAAAATTTTCTTTTTCCGCTTTCGGATTATTGTTCTCGAGATCAATACGCGTCTTTTGACACCTTTCTATATATTTTTGACGCGTATTAGCAGTGTCATGCTGTCGTAAAGAATTACCAAAAATTACCCTGGGTGGGTACAACACCGGTATGGAGACCAAAACTATATCCGCACAAAACACTTATGTTCACAACTTTTTTTGTGGGTACACCAACCACATGAAAATCTCCAACTTCAACTGCAAATATCTTCGGACAGAGATACAATTTTTCTTTTCTGCCTTCGGATTATTATTCTCGAGATTAATGCACGTCTTTTGACACCGCTCTCGATATTTTTTGACGCGTATTAGCAGACTAGACATAGAACTAGCCTTTCATCAATTATATTTTACCTTTCAATAACACACACACTTTAGCTTTGAGTTAAAGTATTTTAAGCCATTCAGGAATGAAGATTTATAATATCCAACCAAAAAATTAAAAATTTTTGAAAAATGCTGAGAAAATTCACACAATTGTTTCAATATTTTTACAGCTCTGGTATGTGGGTATGTATATTGCAAAAATATCGAAGCGTTAAATGTTTTCGATACTTTTGTTCGATAGTCATGATAAATAAATTACCCATTTTGCGCATTCACGACTTCAAAATTGCTACGTTCTGCGCAACTACGTGACGGTTGCCTACTTAAGCGAATGAAAGAACGAGGGGAAAAACAAGAGCTAAAGGAAAATGACGTAATAATTGCCCATAAAAAAACAGCAGAATAATCTTTACATGCGCAATGCGCTACCTATAATTCCATCATGGATACACATCACAAATCACATAGAAGATTGCGCATTCACGAGCTCAAAATTTCTTCGTTCTGCGCAACTACGCCATAGAACTTAAATTTAGCTACAGCTTTTTGACAGATTTCCCATTGAAGTCAACGTCAAAATGCTGCATCTAAATTTAAGAACCTACTTAATTATGACTATGAAGGTGCCCGAATGTTTTTAAGTAAGAAATCATATTATACCACTTCAATTTTGACGGTTAGCAAAAACGTAATTGTTGTTCACTATAAACCGTTTGACATAAGCCTTTT
>JARSSU010006079.1:0-25624 GCA_029619165.1 Eurosta solidaginis
CATTTAAGCATTTCCGGCTTGGGTTGGTCTCCGGACCGATAATGCTAATGTACGACAGGATTAATTGGTGCCACCGTGGTGTGATGGTCGCGTGCTCCGCCTATCACACTCGTATTGCCCTGGGTTCACACCCCGGGCAAAGCACATCAAAATTTTAGAAATAAGGTTTTTCAATTAGAAGAAAATTTTTCTAAGCGGGTCGCCCCTCGGCAGTGTTTGGCAAGCGCTCCGGGTGTATTTCTGCCATGAAAAGCTCTCAGTGAAAACTCATCTGCCTTGCAGATGCCGTTCGAGTCGGCATAAAACATGTAGGTCCCGTCCGGCCAATTTGTATGGAAAATCAAGAGGAGCACGACGCAAATTGGAAGAGTGCTCGGCCGTAGATCTCTTCGGAGTTATCGCGCCTTACATTTAGTTATTTTGTAAAGCATCCGTTCACGGCGCGACACAAGATTTTCAGGATTTAGTACTGCAGCACAAAGCCACACTAATAAAAATGGGACGCTGTTAATTAGAAGTATGACAGGAAGTTAAAGCTAAGCCGGACCCACTTGTGTTTGAGCTGTGCATGGTGTGGACATCTCGAACCTCTGGAGTTGCTGAAGTTTGTCATACCTTTTTTGTAGTGTTGGAATCTCCTCTGCTGCAACGAGTACTCAATGCCTTGCATGTGTCACTCTGACAATGCTCTTAGTTTCCCCGTAATAGCACTATCCGATTTCACAGATTCTGAAATATTTAGTCATAATCAATTCATGCAAAATTCCGGCGCAAGTTGTTGTTGTGAGAATAGATCAATCGACACGTTGAACGTATATCCTTTTATTGCCGACATAAATATTTATTTAATTCAGTATGGCTGTGGGTGTTTCCAGAAGACTTATAAAATGTGCCACGTAATACCGATACTCAACAAAGTACTAAAAAGACCAATAATTACAGGCCTATATCTTTGCTATCTCTCTATCCAAAGTGTTCGTGAAGGCGTCAGAAGCAGAATGTTAGCCTATCTAGAGAAAATAAATTACTTGCGCTCCATGCATTTGGTTTTAGATCCGTCGTTCTACAAAAATGCTCTCTTAGAGTTTTTGTGTTCAGTCTGATAAGGCATTGATGATAGGAAAAGTTGTGCAAGTATTTTTGTGGACATCACCAAAGTGCATTTTGTATGGTGGACCACGATATTCTACCCAAGCTGGTTAATATTCCGCCTGGTTTTCGAGGTAATATCTCAGTTGGTTTGAATCTTTAGCAATAGAGTTCAAACAGTAGTAGGTGTTATAATTTAAGCAAACCGATGGCTTATAATACTAGGGGTACCCCAGGGCTCAGTTCTTGGACCAGTTTTGTTTTTATATCTACATAACCCTGAGTTTCGTTACCATTTATTGGTAAAGTTACAGCCTATTGCTGATGACCTTGCATCGCATACGGGTCTATATCTCGTTTACACCTTTCTGCTGATATAAACTATGATATTTATTTGTTAATATCTTGTGTTGCCAGCCTAAACTCGTGGTAAGCAGCAAAACTAAGTAATGTATGTAGTATTTGCGGTAAAGAATACCAAGCTCCAATAATCTTTCATGCGTCAGACTGCATGCGTCACAGATTGTGCTCAACAAAAGTTTTACTCAGCCGACTCTTCTGTAATTTTTATGTGTCCAGCATAGGAGATGCCGACAAATGCTTCGAGATCGATTTGTTTCTCAATTTCAATATCTGGGTATTATAATAGATCAAATCTATTGGTCATCGGTATATCCCTGCGGTCACGCGCAGATATGCTATCAGCCGTACTTCTTTCTATGAATTTAAAAAAATATGCCTAATAGATTAACTGATCATAGTGTATCATGGATTATCCACTCAGAATTGCATACGGGGTCAGTCGTTGGGTGGTGCCTACAGCATTAGATTAGATCTCTGTTAGTCTCTTCAGAAGTGTCTTATTCGAAGAATTTGCACACTGTCGTCTAACGCACTCTACGGATCATTCCAGAAACTTAATATCCTTCCCTCACGTCCCTTGTAATTTTTTTACAAGTTGTAAAATGGTCTTTATTAGAGTGGTATACACAAGCCTATGTACATCGCTAAGGTCTAAAAAGCAAATCGTCATCTCACATAACCTGACCTAGCTTTCGCACCACCTTTTTCGAACTTCTACACCACAATATCATGTAAATTATTTAATAGACTACCTGCAGAGTTACAATGATTATGGAAGGCAACCTGTGTTCCTCCTGAGGGAAGTGAAGCAGTGGTTTCTTGGTTTCAGATCATGGGGAAGGATATTGAATGTCTGCTGCGACCCTATGATGCACCAGCATCTTAATACAGAAATGGAGGATTGACCTTTCCACTGTTCTTAAAATGAACATTTATGCCATTATACTATTTTCTTATTGTTATTATTTTAGTAATATGTTTTTATGATATGGTTATAGAGAAAATATGAATAAACAAACCAAAAAACCTTTTTAGATTGAAAGTGCATTATTATAAGGTTGGGCATAAATGGAATTTGGAGTCTCTCGTAACCTACTTCACAGACCGTTGATCACAAAGATTATCTTTGTCCATACCAACTGTTTAGGCAGGGATCCTAATTTTCCGCATCTGATTGTGCGACCCCTAATGCAACTCTGCATTCGTATCTCGCTTGTAACTTATAGCCACCCACCTATCACCGCCACACGCATGTGCCTGCACTCTACATGCACGTGCATCCAGTTATAAGACGCGGTCCAGAACAAAGACCTTTGATCAGATTATTGCAACTTAATCTTAACCATTGTGAAGCAGCCCAGGACCTTCTGGCGCAAACAGTTTTGGAGTTGAAGATTGACTTAGGCACTTCTTAGTGAGCCCTACAGAGCGAAGACTGCGATTGGATACAAGACGATTAGCAAGACTGCTATTTGGTCCCTGCAGACATAATCCCTTATATGCTGATTAATACTTAAGGAACGAGGATTCGTATGCGGTAAGATTGATGGCATTACGTTTACAGTTGCTATATACCACCTAGTACGCCGCTGGACGCGTTCGAAGAAATCGTCGGGAAAATAGCCATGGATGCGACGTTGCGGGAGCGTTTTGTCATCGCGGGAGACTTTAGTGCATGGGCTATAGAGTGGGGCTCACAGAGAACATCTCCCAAAGGGAGGGCTCTGCTCGAAGCATTTGCATGCCTTGATGTAGCGCTCCTTAACGTGGGTGGGCAAAACACCTTCTTAAGAAATCGGTTCGGCTCCGTAATCGACATAACGTTTGTTAGCGCCAATCTCTACAGGTTAGCTGAGTGGAAAATCAGTGATTGCTATACCCAAAGCGATCACTCAGCGATTGTGGTGGACATCAACCTCGAGGGGGAGGGCGGCCAACTATACAGCCACCCCTAAAAAACAGAGGTTGGAATATCAATACTTTCGACCCCGACATATTCAAGCTAATGTTGACAACAGTCGAACATAGAGGAAGTGCTAACGACATGGCGAATAAATTAATGGCGGATATTAAGGCAGCATGCAAAACCGCAAGTCTCCTGGCCCAGACGGGGTACCAAACAGAGCACTCAAACTAGCTCTCACTTATAACACGCCACATTTGCGGAACTATTTAATGCATGCTTGACTGAGGGGACATTTCCTACAATATGGAAACGACAAAAGCTGGTCCTGCTGCCAAAGTTTGGTAAAAATACGGCGGAACCATCTAGCTACAGGCCCATTTGCCTGCTCGACTCCGCCGTAAGATTCTTGAGCGAGTCCTCTATAATCGACTCGAAAAAGAAATTGAAGATGTGGGTGGTATTTCCGATAACCAGTTTGGGTTTAGGAAAGGAAGATCTACCATCCAAGCTGCGAACATGGCGAAGGAAGTGGCCCAAGAAGCCATAAGTGGCACCCGATGGCTCGAAGGCTCTAAGGAATATTGCCTTATCGTTACTTTAGATGTAAAAATGCCTTCAACACTGCCAATTGGGCAAAAATTCTAGACACGCTGGAGCAGATAGGCATATCCCTTTACCTGCGTAGGATCATACGCAGCTACTTTGAAGGTAGAGTGCTGGAATATGAAACGGCTGCTGGAGTAGAAAAGCTTCACGTCACAGGCGGTGTTCCTCAAGGCTCCGTGCTCGGTCCACTGCTTTGGAATATTATGTACGACGGAGTATTTCGACTCAAGGTACCCAATTGGTTGAAAATTATCGGCTTCGCGGACGATATCGCATTGGTAATCACCGCCAAGCACCTAGGCGAAATATGCGCCAAATCTAATACAAGCATAGCGATGGTTCAATCGTGGCTACGAAAAATGGACTGCAGCTGGCGGAACAAAAAACAGAGGCTGTACTCATATCAAGTAGGAAAAGGGTGGAGCAGGTCACTGTAAGAATCGGCCGCCATGACATTGACACGCTGCCTGCAATAAAATACTTGGGGGTTCTGATAGACAGGAGGTTGTCATTCAAATTCCACTTAGAGTATGCCAATGGAAAGGTAGCAAAAACCGTAGCAGCATTATATAGGATAATGATAAATGCAAGAGGACCAAAGCAACGTCGGCGTCAATTTCTGGCTGGCGTTGTAAAAAGCCAAATACTCTACAGGGCTCCTGTTTCGCATCAGGCCACGGAGTATAAATCATACTTCCGCGGGGTAAAGTCGACTTACCGCCTGTGTGCACTACGCGTCTGTAGCGCCTTTAAAACTGTCTCTGACGACGCCAGCACTAATCATCGCAGGAATGTGTCCTATAGACATATTAGCAAAAGAAGCAGCGACGATTTATCGGGATCAAAGCTCACGTAACGGAGTACGGGAGCGAAGCGTGCAGAACTGGCAGCTCAGGTGGAATGCCTCAACAAATGGTCGGTGGACACACCGATGTATCCCAGATATTAATATATGGATACCTAGAAAGCACGGCGAGGTAGATTTCTAGCTCACACAGTTTCTGATTCAGATTCAATCACGAGCCTAACAACATATGCGATCACTGCGGCGGCGATACAGTAGAAGATGTTACCATGTATTTTTCGAGTGTCCTAGGTTCTATAGCTCGAGACGCAATTGTGCAGAATATTTGGAGAGGATTACACTCCTGAAACAATTGTTGGATGCATGCTAACAAAGCAAGGTAAAATGGTCCGCGGCATGCGATGTAATAGCGGAAATAATGAAGTGTCTACGAAGTCTTGAAAGACTACGGCGCAGCAGCGAACGTGGAACAGTCGAGTTGTGTGGGTGAATAACAAATTGCTAGGTGGAGGGATCGAGCTGAGCACGTATTGGATGCAAGGCCTCCGTACAATTAGCGGCGTGAGAATGATAAAATAAGAAAATACCGTAATATATGTAGGTAATGTAATAGTAAACCAGGCGACGGATGGAGACACGGCCTCTTCAACCGTGCGACAAAAAGCAGTCAACATAAACGCAACGACAAACCTACGGATTGGAGACAAGGCCTCTCCAACTGTAGAAACAACGAGTATGAGGGTAAACGTCTCACATGTAATCAGAGTTTATACTCGGATTGGAGAGAAGGTCTCTCCAACCGGTGGAAGTACGAGGAAAGCCCCGTAAGTATTGTGGAAAAAAAAATTAAATTGAAAAACGGAAAAAACCTATTGAACATTTCTATTTATACACATATAATTTATTTACACATATATACATATATAAAAACAAAACCTTACAGTACAAGTAGTAGAACGCACAAGCATGCCACAAGCACTATATGCACAGTGTTTAAGGTAGGCTGGGAAATATTCGTAGAAGTGGTATGCGTGAAGCACATTCAGTAGTAAGCAGGGCGTGTCAGTCCAGTGTTAACCATACCGCGGCACTATCTAAGTACAGCAAAGTGACCCCGACAGACGTAGAGCTTAGTGCTCAACCTACCTCCCGACGGAATACTTGACGGTAGTACCGGGAGGTAAATGGTACTCAGACGGTAGGAGGTTTAGTGCGGTTAAAGTCCAACACTGACTTTGAGGCTTTCGATGCTTCCTCCTCGTACACATGCACGTGCATGTGTGTTTTTGTCAGCACTCATGCACATACATGTCGGCGTTTATGTGGGGGTGACTTTCGCCTCCAAACGGAAAACGGTTGTCGCCGGCGATACAACCGGTCTCCTGGATTTTCAGCAGCCAACAGCTCACATCTGCCGCCAGCGATCTCTTCAATCAATACCTTCAGGTAATATTGTAACCTTTATAATTCTTAGCTATACATAATAAAGCATATCCAATTATAACGAGAAAATCTCGTATTCTCTTATTTTTATTTCAAACTCAAATTTCCCATTGAGATCGACCACGGGCGCAACCACTTCCAGGATTAGACGCACCCCGGCCGAACACCAACATAAAATTGCATCGTTCCACTCACTTGTTCATCGCCTTGTCAATTTACCGCTGTCCATTAAAAATTACCATAAAGATACGAAAAACGATAATTGGCTATGACAAAAATCGTATCGATAAACTGATAAAAAACACTCGAATTTCCATCACAAAAATAATATGACAACACTTCTCACACCGGACAATCACGAACAACTTGGTAAAAATATTTAAATCACATGACATAAAAATGTTTTACACCAACAACAATAAGTTAAGAAATGTTTTTTGGTTCCACAAAAGACATTGTGGCCATCTATAAACGCAGCGGGATTTATTAAATCAGCTGTACTGGCTGCGATGCAAAACACATTGGCCAAACAAAAAGACAAATTTCTGTAAGGTTCAAAGAGCATCAGAAGCACACAAAAAACAAACAAACTCATCTCTCCGCAGTAGCTGCAAATATGATTTCCACGACCGATGAATCATCCGTACATACCATCAACACATTAGAAGAGAGCGTGCGCGTAATAAAAGCTGTATACAACAACAAAAAATTAAATGCATATGAATCTCTGTATATCAGAAAAATGAAAAATCCAATGAATGCTGACAACGGGAATATAAATTCGCCACTCTTCTCTTTAATTTAGTTAATACAAACATCACATTTTTAATTTCTTATCGTCATATGTTCAAATTTGTTTATTATAGAAACTCTTTTATTTTAGCAGCGCGTCGCTGATGATGGACAGCAGGTCTGCCGGAAATGTATTTGCTTATATGTTAAATAAATTATAAATTTTGTTTTTTACGGTTTATCCATAAATGTACAATTATTTTTATTTGACATAATAATTTTGTAGTCAATAGGGAAATAATTAATTAATTTAATAAAATAATTAACAGACTACAAACTTAAGGTTCTACTATTTGATAGGTGAATAGTGCTTGTTGTACTCAGCTGAGAGAGCTCAGAGAGTATATTAATTTTGTTCGTATAATGGCACCCCGTTGAGTAAATTTTGAAGTATCTTAATAAAATTTGGTATGTAAGTTCCTGGGCACTCATCTCAGATCGCTATTTAAAATGAACGAAATCGAACAATAACCACGCCCACTTTTCGAAAATTTGGAAAAACCGAAAAAGTGCGATAATTCATTACCAAAGACGGATAAAGCTATGAAACTTGGTAGGTGGGTTGGTCTTATGACGCAAAATAGAAAATTAGTAAAATTTGGACAATGGGCGTGGTAGCGCCCACTTTTAAAAGAAGGTATTTAAAAGATTAGCAAGCTGTAATTTGGCAGTCGTTGAAGATTTCATGATGGAATTTGGCAAGAAGGTTACTTTTTTACTATATGTGCCCTAATAAAAATTAGGAAAATCGGATGAAGAACACTCCCACTTAAAAAAAATAAATTTAACAGTCAAATGTTTACAAAAAATTAAGTATCTTTACAGTATATACGTAAATTATGTCAGCATTCAACCCCAGTAATCATATGGTGCAACAAGATATAAAAATAAAAGAAATTTCAAATAGGCGTGTCTCCACCCTTTTTCATTTAATTTGTCTAGAATACTAATAATGCCATAAGTCGAACAAAAATTTACCAATCCTTGAGAAAATTTGGTAAGGGCATAGCTTCTATGACGATAACTCTTTCTGTAAAAATGGGAGAAATCGGTTAAAGCCAGACCCAGTTTTTATACACAGTCGACTGTCTGTTCTTACGCTCCGCCGCTAACACGATAACTTGAGCAAAATTCGATATATCTTTACTAACTTAGTTCACGTATTTACCTGAACTCACTTTATTTTGGTATTAAAAATGGGTGAAATCCGACGATGACCACGCCCACTTTTCGATATCGAAAATTTGGAAGAATGAAAAAAACGACATAATTCTATACCAAATAGGAAAAAAGGGATGAAACATGGGGATTGGATCGTTTTTTGACGCAAAATTCAACTTTATAAAAAACTTTGTAAAATAGGTGTGAAACCTACCATATTAAGTAGAAGAAAATAAAAGAGCAGGGCGAAATCAAAAGCCCTTGGAATAATGGCAGGAATACTGTTCGTGGTATTACATATATAAATAAATTATTAGTACGCGACAGATGATGTTCTCGGACACCCTGGTCCACATTTTGGTCGATATATCGAAAACGCCTTCACATATACAACTAAGGGCGACTCCCTTTTAAAATCCTCTTTAATTACTTTAATCTGATACCGTACGAACGCATTATAGAGTCACCCTGGTCCACCTTTATGGCGATATCTCGAAAAGGCTTCAACCTATAGAACTAAAGCCCACTCCCTTTTAAAATACTCATTAACACCCTTCATTTGATACCCATATCGTACAAACATATTCTAGAGTCACCTTGGTCCACCTTTATGACCATACCTCGAAAAGGCGCCCACCCATAGAGCTAAGGCCCACTCCCTTTTAAAATACTTTTTAACACCATTAATTTGATACCCATATCATACAAACACATTATAGAGTCACCCCCTGGTCCACTTTTATGGCGATACCCCGAAAAGGCGTACACCTATAGAACTAAGGTCCACTCTCTTTTAAAATAATCTTTAACATCTTTCATTTGATACCCATTTTGTGCACCTTTGTGGCGATATCCCGAAAAGGCTTCCACCTATAGAACTAAGGCCCACTCCCTTTTAAATACTAACTAACACCTTTCATTTGACACCCATATCGTACAAACACATTATAGAGTCACCCCTGATCCACCTTTATGGCGATACCTCAAAGAGGCGTTCACCTATAGAACTAAGGCCCACTCCCTTTTAAAATACCCACTAACACCTTTCATTTGACACCCATATCGTACAAACACATTATAGAGTCAACCCTGGTCCACCGTTATAGCGATACCTGGAAAAGGCATCCACCTACAGAACTAAGGCCCACTCTCTTTTACAATATTCTTTAAAATCTTTCATTTGATACCCATTTGGTCCACCTTTATGGCGATATCTCGAAAAGGTGTCCACCTATAGAGCTAAGGCCCACCCCCTTTTAAAATACTCATTAACACCTTTCACTTGATACCCATATCGTACAATCACATTCTGGAGTCACGCCTGGTCCACATTTTATGGCGAAAAGGCGTCCACTTATAGAACTAAGGCCCACTATCTTTAAAAATAATCTTTAATACCTTTCATTTGATACCCATATCATACAAACACATTCTAGAGTCACCCCTGGTCCACCTTTATGGCGATATCTGGAAAAGGCGTCCTATAGAGCTAAGGACCACTCCCTTTTAAAATACTCATTAACACCTTTCATTTGATACCCATTTCGTACAAACACATTCTAGAGTCACCCCTGGTCCACCTTTATGACGATATCTGGAAAAGGCGTCCACCTATAGAAATAAGGCCCACTCCCTTTTAAAATACCCATTAACACCTTTCATTTCATACCCATATCGTACAAACACATTCTAGAGTCGCCCCTGGTCCACCTTTATGGCGATATCTGGAAAAGGCGTCCACCTATAGAGCTAAGGACCACTCCCTTTTAAAATACTCATTAACACCTTTCATTTGATACCCATATCGTACAAACACATTCTAGAGTCACCCCTGCTCCACCTTTATGGCGATATCTGGAAAGGCGGCCTATAGAGCTAAGGACCACTCCCTTTTAAAATACTCATTAACACCTTTCATTTGATACCCATATCGTACAAACACATTCTAGAGTCACCCCTGGTCCACCTTTATGGCGATATCTGGAAAAGGCGTCCTATAGAGCTAAGGACCACTCCCTTTTAAAATACTCATTAACACCTTTCATTTGATACCCATTTCGTACAAACACATTCTAGAGTCACCCCTGGTCCACCTTTATGACGATATCTGGAAAAGGCGTCCACCTATAGAACTAAGGCCCACTCCCTTTTAAAATACCCATTAACACCTTTCATTTCATACCCATATCGTACAAACACATTCTAGAGTCGCCCCTGGTCCACCTTTATGGTGATATCTGGAAAAGGCGTCCACCTATAGAGCTAAGGCCCACTACCTTTTAAGATACTCATTAACAATTTTCATTTCATACCCATATCGTACAAACACATTCTAGAGATACCCCTGGTCAACTTGTATGGCGATATCTCGAAAAGGCGTTCACCTATAGAACTAAGACCCACTCTCTTTCAAAATACTCTTTAATATCTTTCATTTGATACCCATATCTTACAAATGCATTCCAGGGTTACCTCAGGTTCATTTTCCTACATGGTGATTTTCCCTTATTTGACAGAGGATGAAGGAATATCGTTCAAAAATACGCCACCCTTGGTCTACAATTTGGTCGATATTTCTCAAACGTATGTGATATGGAATTAAAAACCCCTTATAAACCATCTACGAAATCAACGCAGCTAAGCTCTCAGCTGTGTATGTAATTTTCGGTTACACCCGAACTTAGCCCCTCTTACTTGTTTTGTTACTATGGCCATTTAAAGTGGTCATAAGGTCAATTGACTTTATGTCTTATGTGACTTTATATCGTAAATATTTCAAAATCAGTTTTATTTTGCTGAATGAACCCCAACGGGTTAGGGGGCATAGGATATACCCGCCGTAGGTGTGCCTGTCGTAAGAGGCGACTAAAATACCAAACTGATACAAGGGGTTGTGTAGCGCAACCCTCTCAAGTGGTTGGCGCAATATATAGCTTCTCCAATCCATTGTCAACCTCACCTCCCCGTGGCGAATCCTGTCTCATTAACAGCCGCGGCTCAGTATTCATGCACACGCATGTCGGCGCTTATGTGTGGGAGACTTCCCCTCCGAAAACGGGGGATTTTGCGGGCCAACGGTTGTCGCCTTCGATACAACCGGCCTCTTGGATTTTAGCAACCGACCAGCTCACATCTGCCGCCAGCGATCTCTGCCGTTCTTCTACGATTTCTTCAGGTAATATTGTAACCTAGCTATTTTATATATTTACCCAATAAATCACATATAATATAACAAGAAATGTAGTCTTCTCTTATTTTTATTCCAGCCCGCTTATTCCCATTGAGATCGACCCCGGTGCTCCACCTACCTCCAGGATCAGACACACCCCGGCCGAACATTTGGTCCTTCTCCCCGAAAAAGGAACCACAGCGATATAAATACAGTTCACATTAAGCAGCATTTGATATATTGTTGATACACCTTGGTGATAAATTATCGTGGTGATACACACTTGGTGGTATTTTTACAGTTTTGGTGATACTCGTCATCCACACTCAGTGTGGCCAGATCGATAAAAAAATGCTAAAACGCATTTTTCAAAATGCCTGAAAATGCTAAAAAATTATTTTTAATGCTAATAAAATTCCTTTATTTGGATTTTACTGTATTTTATTAGATTTTTGCTTACATACATATTTATATAGATATTTTAATACCCATTTTTTTAAGTAAAAAGACTATAGAGAATATTTGTATGTACTTATGAAAGATTGATATCAGTATCGACTAAATCATCCTTATACAGTAAGGAATTTGGTAAACGATCATTACTGTACATTTGACTATCGCACTTTTTTATGAGATCGTTTGGTATCACAAAGTCTTCACAGCACTTATTAAGTCTCTTAAGGCCACATCGAATATATAAAAGTGTATTAACTATATTTGTATGCATTCTATTTCTTAGCTCCGATTTTAACAAATTCATGGCACTAAAGACGCGTTCAAATTCGGCGTTACTAAAAGGCAATATTAAAAACTTCATAACAAAGGAACCAAATGAAATTCTTTCATTAAGTGCGTCTTTATTTTCGTAAACATTTGTCCAAAAACCAATAGTTTTTGCCAATGTATCTCTAATTCTGTAATCTGGTCAATCGTAAATATTTGTGTCTCCTCTTTAAAACAATCAAATAAGTTAGATTTGTTTATTTTTAAACTGTTTTCTACTGAAAAGAAAATTATTTTTTTCAAAGTTGTCAAATTATTGGGCAAGCGCTGTCTCAACTGAAATACGAGATTAGTAATAAAATTTCTACACGTAAGTCTGACCGTTCGTTCGGCACACGCATTTATTACATTTGTCTTGGTCTTTAAAAATCCTCGAAACTGTAATTAAAATATGGAGGGGTGCAAAAAAATCTTCTAAACCCGAAGTTAATGGGTCGAACTTATTGGAACTTAAAACTATTTGTATAGAAAGACAACTTAACAATAAATTCAGCTCAGAAAAAAGTTAGTCGGATCAGCATCACTGCTCTCAAACAAATCTTTTGAACTCCGGCTAATACTGGTTTTAAAAATAAATATGCTAAATTATTGTCATTATATAAACTTGACAAAATACATACCTGGAGGCAAGATTCTGTGGCTGAAGCAACTCCAAAATGCGTTTTAATGTCTATCCACTGGTTCTCTATTCGTTTTACTGCGGTCTCTATGGAAAGACATCTAGTATCACAAGCTCGAACAAGTTTAATTGGCTCTAAGTCATCATTAATTGCAGCATAGATATTTTTATAATTAATCTGCCTCAGTGAAGATTTTGAGAACCAATTCTAAGTCTCCGAAACAATATATTCAATTTCACTTGGTAATGTTTTAGAAGCGGCCGATACAGAAAACTGTACAGAGTGACAAACAAACGGAACTCGTATAACATTTTAATTTTTCCTTTCAATTTGGCAATTACTCCAAGATTTATTCCGGGAGATTATTGAATTTTTATTCCAAACATGACAAGGCAACAATTGTTAACACGGCAAGAAATTTTATAAGAAGAGTCCTCTCAATCAGTGATGAAATGTACCACGCGAAAAATAAAGAAATAATAAGAAATATCCTAGAAAATAATGAATTTCCCACTCATCTAATTAATCGGTACATACGTGATCATTTCGAACCGAGTAAAATCAAAACAATTACGCACGAAAGGATATATAAATCGGCAATTTTCGTACATGGCCTATCGAACAGAATCAAATATTCAAATCTATACGACAAGGAAAAATTTCAAATCGCCTTCAAATATCACAACACTTTGCAACAAATATATAGCAACACGAAGAGTAAGATCGGGAAATACGATAAATCCGACGTTATATACAAAATTAAATGCAACGGTGACGGATCCCAGGTACCTTGCCCTAAGGTATATATTGGGACCACTAAATCCAAACTGAAAACGAGGATTTCCGCGCACAAATCTAATATTAAAAATCGCGATCACTATAATGACAACCAAACAGCTCTTTCCCAGCATTGTAAAACTTTGGGACACTCTCCAGATTTTGATGATGTAAAAATTTTACAACAAGAATCACATTACAATAAACGCTACATTTTAGAGATGTTGTATATTATCGGCACTCACAACGAAAATCGAATGAATTTCAAGTCCGACACGGACGGTGGAGTTGCCCACGCATACAGACAGCTGATAACGCAGAACAGCAACCAGAAATGCTGAGAGTGCCATCAATTCGTTTTTTATCCTCATCTTCGTCTTGTATTATACTTATTTATATGGTAAATTCTCTTATACATATGTATGTACATATGCATTTTACCATTTCATGTATTGTTGTTTGTATCAAATTTTGTTTACCATAGCGGTGTTTCCTTTTGCTTGTTTACCTTTTTATACCTTTCATGAAAATGAAATGGTATATTAATTTCGTCACGAAACCGAAAATTGTAAGTCCTTAAAGGAAAATAGATAGACCCACCATTAAGTATACCGAAATAATCAGGTTGAAGAGCTGAGTTGTTTTAGCCATGTCCGTCTGTCCGTCTGTCCGTCTGTCCGTCTGTCTGTTTGTATGCAAACTAGTCCCTCAATTTTTGAGATATCTTGATAAAATTTGGTGAGCAGGTGTATTTGGGTGTCCGATTAGACATTTGTCGGAACCGACCGGATCGGACCACTATAGCATATATCCTCCATACGACCGATTTTTCAGAAAAAGAGGATTTTTGTAATATCTTACCCAATTTAACAGATTGAAGCTTCAAACTTCACCATATACTTTCGTATATTGAACATATTGTTGCCTGAAAAAATTTATGAGATCGGTCGTATATATAGTATATATCCCCCACAACCGATTGTTCAGATAAGGAACTTTTCGTAATTACTGCCCTATTTTAAGAGCTAGAGGCTTCAAATTTCAGCGAATGCTTACGTATATAGCATATATTGTTGTCTGAAAAAATCATAAAGATCGGTGGTATATATAGTATATATATGGTGGTATATATAGTATATATATATAGTATATATATATATATTTTCGCAAATTTTAGCCCCATTTTAATAGCTAGAAGCTTCAAATTTCACCGAATATTTACTTATATAGCATATATTGTTGTCTGAAAAAATCATAGAGATCGGTTGTATATATAGTATATATCTCATACAACCGATTGTTCAGATAAGAAACTTTTCGCAATTTCTACCCCATTTTAACAGCTATAAGCTTCAAATTTCACCGATTGCTTACGTATATAGCATATATTGTTGTCTGAAAAAATCATAGAGATCGGTTGTATATATAGTATATATCTCATACAACCGATTGTTCAGATAAGAAACTTTTCGCAATTTCTACCCCATTTTAACAGCTATAAGCTTCAAATTTCACTGATTGCTTACGTATATAGCATATATTGTTGTCTGAAAAAATCATAGAGATCGGTTCTATATATAGTATATATCTCATACAACCGATTGTTCAGATAAGAAACTTTTCGCAATTTCTACCCCATTTTAACAGCTAGAAGCTTCAAATTTCACCAACTGCTTACGTGTATAGCATATATTGATGTCTGAAAAAATCATTGAGATCGGTGATATACATAGTATATATCTCATACAACCGATTGTTCAGATAAGAAACTTTGCGCAATTTCTGCCCCGTTTTAACAGTTAGAAGCTTCAAATTTCACAAAATGCTTTCGTATATAGCATATATTGTTGTCTGAAAAAATCATAGAGATCGGTGGTATATATATTATATACTTCATATAAACTGTCATATTGACCCCTTTTTTACGGCTAGAAGCTTCAAGATTCATCAAATTTCATCAAATAGTTACGTTTACGTCATATATTTTTGAAATACGTGATTCGTAGCCATAGTTTTTACATGCAGACCACAAAAAACGTGAAGCTTTGCATCCTCACACAGATTACCTACCTATTTTTATACCTTTCATGAAAATGAAATGGTATATTAATTTCGTCACGAAACCGAAAATTGTAAGTCCTTAAAGGAAAATAGATAGACCCACCATTAAGTATACCGAAATAATCAGGTTGAAGAGCTGAGTTGTTTTAGCCATGTCCGTCTGTCCGTCTGTCCGTCTGTCCGTCTGTCTGTTTGTATGCAAACTAGTCCCTCAATTTTTGAGATATCTTGATAAAATTTGGTGAGCAGGTGTATTTGGGTGTCCGATTAGACATTTGTCGGAACCGACCGGATCGGACCACTATAGCATATATCCTCCATACAACCGATTTTTCAGAAAAAGAGGATTTTTGTAATATCTTACCCAATTTAACAGATTGAAGCTTCAAACTTCACCATATACTTTCGTATATTGAACATATTGTTGCCTGAAAAAATTTATGAGATCGGTCGTATATATAGTATATATCCCCCACAACCGATTGTTCAGATAAGGAACTTTTCGTAATTACTGCCCTATTTTAAGAGCTAGAGGCTTCAAATTTCAGCGAATGCTTACGTATATAGCATATATTGTTGTCTGAAAAAATCATAAAGATCGGTGGTATATATAGTATATATATGGTGGTATATATAGTATATATATATAGTATATATATATATATTTTCGCAAATTTTAGCCCCATTTTAACAGCTAGAAGCTTCAAATTTCACCGAATATTTACTTATATAGCATATATTGTTGTCTGAAAAAATCATAGAGATCGGTTGTATATATAGTATATATCTCATACAACCGATTGTTCAGATAAGAAACTTTTCGCAATTTCTACCCCATTTTAACAGCTATAAGCTTCAAATTTCACCGATTGCTTACGTATATAGCATATATTGTTGTCTGAAAAAATCATAGAGATCGGTTGTATATATAGTATATATCTCATACAACCGATTGTTCAGATAAGAAACTTTTCGCAATTTCTACCCCATTTTAACAGCTATAAGCTTCAAATTTCACTGATTGCTTACGTATATAGCATATATTGTTGTCTGAAAAAATCATAGAGATCGGTTCTATATATAGTATATATCTCATACAACCGATTGTTCAGATAAGAAACTTTTCGCAATTTCTACCCCATTTTAACAGCTAGAAGCTTCAAATTTCACCAACTGCTTACGTGTATAGCATATATTGATGTCTGAAAAAATCATTGAGATCGGTGATATACATAGTATATATCTCATACAACCGATTGTTCAGATAAGAAACTTTGCGCAATTTCTGCCCCGTTTTAACAGTTAGAAGCTTCAAATTTCACAAAATGCTTTCGTATATAGCATATATTGTTGTCTGAAAAAATCATAGAGATCGGTGGTATATATATTATATACTTCATATAAACTGTCATATTGACCCCTTTTTTACGGCTAGAAGCTTCAAGATTCATCAAATTTCATCAAATAGTTACGTTTACGTCATATATTTTTGAAATACGTGATTCGTAGCCATAGTTTTTACATGCAGACCACAAAAAACGTGAAGCTTTGCATCCTCACACAGATTACCTACCTATTTTTATACCTTTCATGAAAATGAAATGGTATATTAATTTCGTCACGAAACCGAAAATTGTAAGTCCTTAAAGGAAAATAGATAGACCCACCATTAAGTATACCGAAATAATCAGGTTGAAGAGCTGAGTTGTTTTAGCCATGTCCGTCTGTCCGTCTGTCCGTCTGTCCGTCTGTCTGTTTGTATGCAAACTAGTCCCTCAATTTTTGAGATATCTTGATAAAATTTGGTGAGCAGGTGTATTTGGGTGTCCGATTAGACATTTGTCGGAACCGACCGGATCGGACCACTATAGCATATATCCTCCATACAACCGATTTTTCAGAAAAAGAGGATTTTTGTAATATCTTACCCAATTTAACAGATTGAAGCTTCAAACTTCACCATATACTTTCGTATATTGAACATATTGTTGCCTGAAAAAATTTATGAGATCGGTCGTATATATAGTATATATCCCCCACAACCGATTGTTCAGATAAGGAACTTTTCGTAATTACTGCCCTATTTTAAGAGCTAGAGGCTTCAAATTTCAGCGAATGCTTACGTATATAGCATATATTGTTGTCTGAAAAAATCATAAAGATCGGTGGTATATATAGTATATATATGGTGGTATATATAGTATATATATATAGTATATATATATATATTTTCGCAAATTTTAGCCCCATTTTAACAGCTAGAAGCTTCAAATTTCACCGAATATTTACTTATATAGCATATATTGTTGTCTGAAAAAATCATAGAGATCGGTTGTATATATAGTATATATCTCATACAACCGATTGTTCAGATAAGAAACTTTTCGCAATTTCTACCCCATTTTAACAGCTATAAGCTTCAAATTTCACCGATTGCTTACGTATATAGCATATATTGTTGTCTGAAAAAATCATAGAGATCGGTTGTATATATAGTATATATCTCATACAACCGATTGTTCAGATAAGAAACTTTTCGCAATTTCTACCCCATTTTAACAGCTATAAGCTTCAAATTTCACTGATTGCTTACGTATATAGCATATATTGTTGTCTGAAAAAATCATAGAGATCGGTTCTATATATAGTATATATCTCATACAACCGATTGTTCAGATAAGAAACTTTTCGCAATTTCTACCCCATTTTAACAGCTAGAAGCTTCAAATTTCACCAACTGCTTACGTGTATAGCATATATTGATGTCTGAAAAAATCATTGAGATCGGTGATATACATAGTATATATCTCATACAACCGATTGTTCAGATAAGAAACTTTGCGCAATTTCTGCCCCGTTTTAACAGTTAGAAGCTTCAAATTTCACAAAATGCTTACGTATATAGCATATATTGTTGTCTGAAAAAATCATAGAGATCGGTCGTATATATATTATATACTTCATATAAACTGTCATTTTGACCCCTTTTTTACGGCTAGAAGCTTCAAGATTCATCAAATTTCATCAAATAGTTACGTTTACGTCATATATTTTTGAAATACGTGATTCGTAGTCATAGTTTTTACATGCAGACCACAAAAAACGTGAAGCTTTGCATCCTCACACAAAGTACCTACCCGTTTTTTATTTTATATTTATCTTAAAAATCGTTTAAGGTATGTAGATCTGTTCACTATATATTTCTTATCTTATACATCCGATTATTCGGAGATTACGAACGGGATAAGATTATTGTTCAGCCCCATTCATGAAAGGTATGAAGTCTTCGGCACAGCCGAAGACAGTCCCGTTCTTACTTGTTTGGGTTCATATTCCTCTGTTCTTAACTTTAAATATTAAGTTAGTCGACTAGGTGAAGTCAAGAATGTAGGTATATGATGATATACTTTTGTGCAATTTGGTTTTATGTGTTTATTTATTAATATTATAACATTTTTCAGTCCTGATGATGATTTCAAATTGAAATCGAAATATCGACCTAAATATAACGCTAAATATATACAACAAGTGTGTGTATTTCATTTAATGTGTGGCCTAGAGCTCGTTTAAGATCATTAAAATTATTTCAATTCAAAGGCCGAAAAAGCAACAAAAATAATATCAATTATGGAACGGAGAGCACACCGTAACAACAAGAACACGTACAAGATCTACGGAAATGTGAAACATAAGTATACAAATAAAACCAACCAATGTACGAAACAGTATCAGCACAACTTACAACAACATAGCAGATTGACGGAGTCGATCAAGTTCCTCGTTAGATGTAGGAAAAGTGGGATTATACCAAGCTTCATTAACAATGCCACTAAGAACATAATTTACATCATCAACTGCAACATCAACAACAACAGGATCTCAAATAGAACAGCAAATTCAGTATCGAATTATTTAACAAATGTACAAAAAAAGCTCCTTAACCTGATCATCAAAATTAAGCATGAACTACAGAAGCAGAAAATAAGAGAGGTAAATACATTGAAAAGTAAATTACAACAAGAACTTAATGTCGAAGATTCGACCATATTTTTCGAAAGTGAGAAGTCTTGGCACAAAATATAACAACAAAAATTAAAAGAATACAAACGAACAATATGATAAACTTATAGAAAAACAAAAACAATTACTGAACATAAAAGCGTACCGCAATGGTTTTGCATACCACACAAACCAATATACCCACAGACGTACAGTGGATTCTCTCACTAGGCCCAAAATTTTCTCTACCACAACAAGGAAAGGCTTTCCTTTATTTAAAATGATTGCAGATGGCGAAGACTGTATACAGACGATTAAAGACAAAGAACAACAAGAATGAGCGGAACAATTTCACGACATTAATACGGGACCACCTCAAAAAAACAGATGTTAGCTCGAGAGATAAATTTATATTGATACACTACACTCAGCAAAGACGTTTCTTAAAAATAACAAAGAGTTGTTGGTTCTTAATGCGGACAAAGGAAGCGTGACTGTTATTATGGAAAGGCTGATTACGAAGCAAAACTGCAAAGCATAGTCAATGACATTTCAGCGTATCGAGTACTAAAACGGGACCCTACTAACAAACTACAAAACAAAAATAATGAAATTGTTGATAAACTATTTAAAAATAAATGATAGATATGAAAGAAAAATATAGTCTTTTGAGTAGGACAACTAATGCACCGAGATTGTATGGCCTTCCGAAGGTTCATAAAGAAGGTATTCCCTGAGACCGATATGTTCGTCTACTAATTCACCTTCGTACAATTTATGCAAATTTGTTGTAAATATTTTAGAGAATATAACAAAAGCCTCAAAATATAATGTTAAAGATGCGATTGACTTCAAAAACAAAATTCAGAACTCATATATATTTGACGACGAGAGCCTGGTCTCGTTTGATGTGGTCTCATTATTCCCCAGCATCCCGGTAGATCATACTTTAGAAATCATTGCGTCAAAATGGAATATTATCAAAATACACACAAATTTAACCAAAGAACTTTTTCTAGAAGTGGTACGGTTTTGTATCAAAGAAAATAGATATTTTAAGTTTAATAACAAGATTTACGAACAACGTGCGGGAATGCCTATGGGGTCGCCCGCATCGCCGGTTATAGCAGACATCGTAATGGAAGAATTACTATGCAAATTTGAAGAAAAATCACCCCATAAACCGCGCCTTCTCAGTAAATATGTAGACGATATTTTTGTTATTGGGCGAACTGACGCGATAGAGGCAATGCTGGCTGAACTAAATACCTACAACAGGTCCATAAAATTTACAGTAGAAGTTGAGAGTGATGGACAGTTACCATTTTTGGACACACTCGTTGTAAGAAAAGATAACATCCCTTACATTTGATTGGTATAAAAAACCCACAGCCTCCGGGAGATTATTGAATTTTTATTCCAAACATGACAAGGCAACAATAGTTAACACGGCAAGAAATTTTATAGGAAGAGTCCTCTCAATCAGTGATGAAATGTACCACGCGAAAATAAAGAAATAATAAGAAATATCCTAGAAAATAATGAATTTCCCACTCATCTAATTAATCGGTACATACGTGATCATTTCGAACCGAGTAAAATCAAAACAATTACGCACGAAAGGATATATAAATCGGCAATTTTCGTACATGGCCTATCGAACAGAATCAAATATTCAAATCTATACGACAAGGAAAATTTCAAATCGCCTTCAAATATCACAACACTTTGCAACAAATATATAGCAACACGAAGAGTAAGATCGGGAAATACGATAAATCCGACGTTATATACAAAATTAAATGCAACGGTGACGGATCCCAGGTACCTTGCTCTAAGGTATATATTGGGACCACTAAATCCAAACTGAAAACGAGGATTTCCGCGCACAAATCTAATATTAAAAATCGCGATCACTATAATGACAACCAAACAGCTCTTTCCCAGCATTGTAAAACTTTGGGACGTTCTCCAGATTTTGATGATGTAAAAATTTTACAACAAGAATCACATTACAATAAACGCTACATTTTAGAGATGTTGTATATTATCGGCACTCACAACGAAATCGCATGAATTTCAAGTCCGACACGGACGGTGGAGTTGCCCACGCATACAGACAGCTGATAACGCAGAACAGCAACCAGAAATGCTGAGAGTGCCATCAATTCGTTTTTATCCTCATCTTCGTCTTGTATTATACTTATTTATATGGTAAATTCTCTTATACATATGTATGTACATATGCATTTTACCATTTCATGTATTGTTGTTTGTATCAAATTTTGTTTACCATAGCGGTGTTTCCTTTTGCTTGTTTACCTTTTTTGGGTTCATATTCCTCTGTTCTTAACTTTAAATATTAAGGTAGTCGACTAGGTGAAGTCAAGAATGTAGGTATATGATGATATACTTTTGTGCAATTTGGTTTATGTGTTTATTTATTAATATTATAACATTTTTCAGTCCTGATGATGATTTCAAATTGAAATCGAAATATCGACCTAAATATAACGCTAAATATATACAACAAGTGTGTGTATTTCATTTAATGTGGGCCTAGAGCTCGTTTAAGATCATTAAAGTTATTCCCTTAAATAAGAGTTATATATATCCATATCTAAGAGAATATATATAACTGAAAAATATTCTACCGAACTTCGTTTTTTGGATTCATACAGATTTATGCCATCTAGCTTACAAAGTTTAGCTAGTTACTTAACCGATGAAGATTTATATATTGTAAAATCAGTTTATAAAAATAATGATGAATTTACATAATGAAGCGTAAAGGTGTATTTCCTTATGATTACCTAAACTCGATAGACCGTTTAAAAGAAACAAACTACCTGCTTGTTAATTTTCTTTAACTAATTAAATAATGAATTGTGTAGTGTAGCTGATTAGGAACATGCTAATAAAGTGTGGAATATATTCAAATGCAAAAACTTGATTGATTATTTATTGTTATATTATGTGACATTTTCGAAAATTTTAGAAAAGTATGCAAAGCCAATATTATACCACCCCAGGGTTACCTTGGCGGCTATGTTGAAGACAACAAAATAAATTTAGAACTAATAACTGAAAATAATATGAATAGTTTTATAAAGCGGGGTATTAGAGGAGGAACTGTTCAGTGCAATGAGCGATATTCAATAGCAAATAATAAATATATGAGTGATTATGACTGTAATAAAGAATCAATTATCTCATTTATTTAGATGTTAACATTTTGTACGGTTTTGCTATGTCACAATATCTTCCATTTAGAAATTTTGAATGGGTTGAAAATATTGAAGGCTTTAATGTAAATAATATTGCAGATGATTCGGAAATTGGTTATATATTAGAAGTGGATTTAGAATATCCATCTAGTTTACATGATATCATAATGATTTTCCATTCTGTTCAGAAAACAAAAAAAAATAAAAATATGAAATATACTAAGCTGATAACAGACTTATCCAAAAAAGAAAAATATATAATACACCATAGAACTCTTAAACATGTATAAGACATGGATTAGTTTTAGTGAAAATACATAAAATTCTAAAATTTGTTCAATCAGATTGGTTGAAAAAATATATTGATTTGAATAAGCACCATCGAACATTATCTGAAAATTCATTTGAACAAATTTGTTTAAGTTATTAAACAATGCAGTCTATGGAAGACTATGGAAAATGTTGATAAACGAAAAGATATAAAAATATAACCGAATGGGAGAGTAGAGGTAGGACATTAGGAGCTAGAGCTCTAATAGCAACTTTAATTTTCATAGTTCACAAAATTTACTGATAATATGATCGCAATACAATTGATAAACGTTTCACAATTTACAATAACCTATTTATATAGGTTTTACCGTCTTAGAACTTTCTAAACTGAAAATGTATGAATTTCATTTTGATTATATTAAACCAAAATATTGTGAAAATGTTAATCTTAACTATATGGATACTGACTCCTTTATTTACGATATTAAAACAAATGACTTTTATGATGATACTCGTAAGGATACAAGCATGCATTTGATACATCTGCATACCCAAATCCAAATGTTTTTGATTTTCCATTGTTAAACAAAAAGGTTTTGGGTATGATGAAGATGAATGTAATGGCAAGTTATGAAGGAATTTATTGGTTTGATTATTTAGATGTTAACATTTTGTACGGTTTTGCTATGTCACAATATCTTCCATTTAGAAATTTTGAATGGGTTGAAAATATTGAGGCTTTAATGTAAATAATATTGCAGATGATTCGGAAATTGGTTATATATTAGAGTGGATTAGAATATCCATCTAGTTTACATGATTATCATAATGATTTTCCATTCTGTTCAGAAAACAAAAAAAAATAAAAATATGAAATATACTAAGCTGATAACAGACTTATCCAAAAAAGAAAAATATATAATACACCATAGAACTCTTAAACAATGTATAAGACATGGATTAGTTTTAGTGAAAATACATAAATTCTAAATTTGTTCAATCAGATTGGTTGAAAAAATATATTGATTTGAATAAGCACCATCGAACATTATCTGAAAATTTATTTGAACAAAATTTGTTTAAGCTATTAAACAATGCAGTCTATGGAAAGACTATGGAAAATGTTGATAAACGAAAAGATATAAAAATAGTAACCGAATGGGAGAGTAGAGGTAGGACATTAGGAGCTAGAGCTCTAATAGCAAACTTTAATTTTCATAGTCACAAAATTTACTGATAATATGATCGCAATACAATTGAATAAAGGTTTCACAATTTACAATAAACCTATTTATATAGGTTTTACCGTCTTAGAACTTTCTAAACTGAAAATGTATGAATTTCATTTTGATTATATTAAACCAAATATTGTGAAAATGTTAATCTTAACTATATGGATACTGACTCCTTTATTTACGATATTAAAACAAATGACTTTTATGATGATACTCGTAAGGATATAAGCATGCAATTTGATACATCTGCATACCCAAATCCAAATGTTTGTGATTTTCCATTGTTAAACAAAAGTTTTGGGTATGATGAAAGATGAATGTAATGGCAAATTAATGAAGGAATTTATTGGTTTGAGAGCAAAAATGTATTCTATTCGCATGGATGAAGAAAAAGAGATTAAAAAATTAAGGGTGTTAATAAAGTGTACTCTCAAACTTTCTGAAATGATTTTAAAGATGTTATTCGAAAAGAATTGTACTTTGACTCAATGTATATTTTTAGGTCAAAATGTCATGATTGTATACCCAAGAAATAAATAAATCACATTAAGTTTTTTAGATGATAAGAGATTTGAAAAAATAATGGAATTAATACCTACGCTTGGGATCATTATAAAATAAAAGAATAAAAAACATAATTCAGTTTTTATCTTATTTAACGCTTCGAAAGGTGAACTTTGTGAACCAGCAAGAAATCGAGAGATCGATACTGATCAGATACTGACCAGATACTGGTCTGATACTGATCAGATACTGACCAGATACTGAACTGATAGTGATTAGATCAGTAGCAGACAGTCTGATCAGTATCAGTCGCTGGATTTCTGCTGGGTTCACAAAGTGTACACACACAAACACACATTTACGGTTGATGCACCTAAATGGATGCAATGAAATTGTTTTGCTGTTTTGCGGTTTCATACGTATGCGCCTAAATGTAGGCAACGAAATAGTTTTGCGGTATATACGTGTGTCGGTGTGCATATACTTTTCCTTTCTCAGTTTTCCTTTCTCCTCGATTACCGTAAAAATATTTATCAATATTGGGTAACCCTAATGAGTTGGTGGATAGATTGAGGTTGCTTATATCTTCAACAAGTGCTGGTCATAACAACCATCACAACGAGATTATATCAATCACTGAAGAGTTGTGAGAAGCAAATATTATTGAGTAATATGAGTATAAATAAATTTGGACCTTCCTCATTTGATAATAGAAGATCGAAACAAACACATTCTAGACGAAATAAAAACCTTATTAAACAAGAAAGAATATTTAACCTAGCTGCTCCTATAGAAGACGATGATGCCATTT
>JARSSU010006080.1:0-30576 GCA_029619165.1 Eurosta solidaginis
AAACATATGACACAATTGAATGCAGATTATTTATTGACAGTAACAAAGAAAGCCATAAAACAGTTTTAATACACAATGGCAATCAGAAGCCATCAATGCCCATCGCACACGCCGTAAATATGAAGGAGACTTATGTCCAAACTTTTAAAATATATTCATTATGAAAAACACGATTGGAAAATATGTTGCGACTTGAAAGTGGTAGCTTTACTAACTGGACTACAAGGTGGTTACACAAAACATTGTTGTTTTCTTTGCCTTTGGGATAGCCGAAATCGAAGCGCACATTATGTAAGGAAGGACTGGCCATCAAGAACCAATCACGAAGTAGGCACACACAATATAAAATATGCTGCTCTAATAAAAAAGGAGAATGTGATTTTTCCACCATTACACATCAAGCTTGGATTAGTCAAGAATTTTGTTAAGGCGCTAAACAAAAATGAAAAGCATTCGATTATATTCAAACTGCTTGGAACTCATTTAGGGATTGTTTCAAATTTTTTAGGAAATAATTGGGGTCCAAATTATAAGGAAATCATTTCTGATTTACTAACCAACTATTCGAAAATCGGTAAGTAGGAATATGATATGACTTTTGTATATTCATCATAATAATGTAATCTAAATTACATATACATATAATTTCAGGTGCAAACATGTCACTAAAAAAGGATTTCTTACACTCCCATTTGGATTTTTTCCCTTCTAATCTTGGTGATGTCAGTACGAGCGTGGAGAACGATTTCACCAACAACTTAAGTCAATGGAGGAGCGTTATCAAGGATTCTGGAACGAAAATATGATGGGGGATTATAATTGGTTTCTTATACGAGAATCAAATTCAGAAAATTACAGTAGTCAAGCAAAAAAACAGAAACTATTTTCAAATATTTCAATTACTAAATTTTGTAGAATTTCTTTAATAAAGGTATCTTAAATAGCTAAATAAACAAAAATAATAAAAATACGTATTTTCCCTTCATTCACTTAATTATTAATAATATTACCGTTTATCCATGGATTTTCATGAAATAAAGCTTGCCTGATTTAGAATGTTCACAGTTTTACGATCATCTAATAAAAGTTGTAAGTTTTTGTCTCTTTCGATTTTTTACGAATTAAAGAAGAAAAAAAAATGGAAATTTTTAATACAAAAAATCGATCTTTTATAATGCGATGCAAATAACTCTGAAACCAATAAGTATTTAAAAAAATGGTATTTAAACAATTTTAAGGTAATTTTATTTGCTATTATATGCTGTTTTCTCAAACAAAATCGGACAACCCGTTCCAGAGATATGATAAAATCAATGGATCTCCCTTTTCAAAAAAGGCAAATTTTAGAACAAAAACGTATCCATAGAATTTAAAATTTCGACCATTTTTATAATTAGGAAAATATAACAAATAAAAAAAAATAGTGGTGATCCAGGGTAATGCAAAAAGTTTAATTTTGTACAGCAGTGTAGTTCACCACGTATACAAGCTCGAAACAAATTCCAAGACAAATATTCTTGACTTATCCAGTGGAGGAGCCGAAGGGTTGCGCTACCAAAAATCCACAAGCCGGACACGCCAATGAGGCCCATCATTAATTTTAAATCGGCACCATGTTACAAACTGTCCAAATATTTAAAAACGATATTGATAGATACTCTGGAGCTAAGGAACGAATATGCAATAGCTAACACAACAGAACTAATAGAGAGACTCGAGACCGTAGAGCTAACAAGAAACAGCAAATTGGTATCTTTTGACATAAAAGATTTATACCCATCTATACCACTATCGGAGACTTTGGACATAGTTAGCTCAACAATAGTTCATAACACAAAAAACAAAGTGAAAAGTATGCAAATCACAAATACGCTAAGAACCACTTTACGTCAAAACTATTTTAAATTCAACAATAAAATATATAGACAAACAAACGGTCTTGGAATGGGAAGCCCCACATCAGCAATTCTTATGGAAGTGTTCATGCAAAATCTGGAAGAAAAGTACATACAGGAGCTGAAGTCCAAATTAGGCGTGTCATTTTATGCTAATACGTGGATGACATAATATGCGCTTTAACTACTAATAACGAAGAGCTCGTACTGGAGTACCTCAACAAACAGCACGGCAATATAAAATTTACAATGGAAACCGAAAAGACGGAGGAATCAACTATCTAGACCTCACGCTAAATATTGATAAAGAAGCCAAAAGATTTAACTATGACATATATAGAAAGTCAACGGCCACCGACACAATAATACACAATACCTCAACATCATAAAAATGCAGCATTAAGGCACTTGGTACATAGACTTGAAAGAACACCTCTTACACAAGAGGTATATAAGAGAGAACTTGAGGTCATATATAATATCGCTGCAAACAACGGATATAAAAAAGCACTAGTAGATAAGCTCAGAAGGACAAATGGAGAACCAAAAGAAATAATGAAAAGGAAAATAATAGCTGGACGACTATGACATATACTGGAAAAGCAACATATAAATTGGCAAACTTCTTTAAAAAATACAACATTAACACAGCATTCAAAACATCGAACAATCTAGGGCGAAAACTAAGAACTAACATTAACTCAGAGGATCCGTTTAGCAGCCACGGCGTATACAAGCTTACCTGCGGATGCCAGCATAGTTACATAGGACAAACAGGACGGCAAATAAGAACGAGGTTCAGAGAACATATTAGAGATTACAACAAAAAAATACGGAATCCAAACATTATACCCGAGTCTAACTTCGCGAATCACATGGTCGAGAATGAATGTTCCCCAGCAAACATCAACAAAACAGTTAGGGTTCTTCACATACAAGAAAGGGCCGACGTCTCAACGTACTCAACGTACTCGAAAACATGGAAATCTACAAACAGAAAACATTCGACGGTAGAATAATAAACGAACAGATAAACACAATTTCTGACACAATATTCGAGCCTTTAAAACTTGTTTACAGGAAACAACTTAATCACACAGGTACAACAGACAAACACACAACAACAAATAAACACAAAACAATTAACACACCAAAACAAAAAACCGACAAAGAAGGTCAAACGACTAAAATCACAGATTTCTACCTACCCCAGTCAGCCACACAAATCGATTAGTAAACCACCCTCGGTTCTGAACGAACACACAGCACATACACATAACTAAATATACACAAGCAACAATTTGACAATACCTGCTCATATACCTACGAACTATAAATACAGGACAAATGACAACAACAGATCAGAACGAAAATCGACACTGATGATGGCACAACGCCGAAACCGGTTTGTCTCAAAACCAAATTTGACAAGGGATGACGGAAAATCGTTCCAATATACATCACAATATTCTTATTAAAACTTGTGATACAGATGTTTTAATAATCATGTTGGGAAACATGGATCACCTTCAAAGCGATGATCTTCATATTTTCATGGAATATGGCACCGGAAATGCAAAAAGATATATAGATATAACTAAATTATACATCGAGTTAGGGTCATCTTTATGCGCAAGTTTACCTGGCTATCATTCATTAGCAGGGTGCGATTATAATCCATCTTTTTTCAAAAGGGAAGATAAAACCATTGAAATCTTACAGAAAAATTAGGACTATCAAACAGCATTAATAAGTCTTGGAGTTGCCCACATATGCGGTTCGCACAATATTTTTTAAAAATTATAAATAATATTTGATTTAAATATAAAAAAATGATTTTGCAATGACCTGGTAAAGTTTTAGACCCAACCAAATAATCTGGCTTATTCATTTTATATTTTTCAAATATTAAATTTTAACATATTTAATTTTCAAAATGGCACAAATACATTTTTTCAATCTAAAAAATGATTTTGCAATGACCTGGCAAAGTTTTAGGCCCATCCTAATAATCTGGCTTATTTCTTTTATATTTTTCAAATATTAAATGTTAACATATGTAATTTTCAAAGTGCCTCAAAAATATTTTTTCAATAAAAAAAAGTTATTTTGCAATGACCTGGTAAAGTTTTAGACCCAACCTAATAATCTGGACTTATTTCTTTTTATATTTTTCAAATGTTAAATTTTAACATATCCAATTTTCAAAGTGCCCGAAAACATTATATCAATTAAAAAAAAATATTTTGCAATGACCTGGCAAAGTTTTAGGCCCATCCTAATAATCTGGCTTATTTCTTTTATATTTTTCAAATATTAAATGTTAACATATCTAATTTTCAAAGTGCCTCAAAAATATTTTTTCAATAAAAAAAAAGTTATTTTGCAATGACCTGGTAAAGTTTTAGACCCAACCTAATAATCTGGACTTATTTCTTTTTATATTTTTCAAATGTTAAATTTTAACATATCCAATTTTCAAAGTGCCCCGAAAACATTATATCAATTAAAAAAAAATATTTGCAATGACCTGGCAAAGTTTTAGGCCCATCCTAATAATCTGGCTTATTTCTTTTTATATTTTTCAAATATTAAGTTTTAACATATCTAATCTTCAAAGTGCCTCAAAAACATTTTTAGCATACAAAAATTAATTTTTTTGTTAAATTCAAGGGTTGTTTCAGCCCCGCCACCCATTAGCCAGTTCTGCGTTTCTATATTTAGATACCATTAAAAAAGCATTGCACATAATTTTCATTGTGCCTCAAATACCTGCTCAAAAATGCTTACCAGCTCTCCTATTATATGAAGTTATCGAACGATTTCCAAATACAGTAGTCGCTTACAAATTGGAACCTTCAATAATTTGTAGTGGCGCTTGTAGCCGAATTAACATTTCTATCTCACATTAACTATAATTCTACTTGACAGAATAATTTTGTTTTGCATAAGATTCATAGAATGCGAATTCTTCGATCAAAGGCTTCCAATCAAAATTTTTGATTGAATTTTAGTACAACTATATCTACATTTTTTTATATACCTATCATATCTATGCTATTATTACTCATTAAAACTATGTTTTTTATACCTACTATATCTGCTTTATCTTTATTATTTTGTTCTATGAGTTTAGTTCTTATTTAGTTATATGTGCAAACCTAAAAGCGAATATATTTCAAATTACTTTACCATATTAAGGTTAAATTCTAATTAGAAGTACCGAATTTCCAATTACTTTCATATCGAAAGATTCGATCTTCCGGTTTTGTTATTTGCTAATCTATGAATTGCCACTTGGTGTAAACAATATTAATGTTTACACTGACATTTATCATTATGTCTTTTTAAGATCTTGAAAATCACGCCACTCGCGATGATTAAGCAAGAACAAAAAAATCCCGCAAGTTGCGGTAAGCCAAGCTTAAGAACGCGGTGGTTCGCCCTTTTAGTTTGCCCTTTCAAAGAGTGAAGATCTCATATTTTTTAATCCGAGCTTCGCTACCGTGTGAAATTTCTGAGTCTAAAGTGTGACTCATGTGGTTTTTTTTAAAGCGAAAGCTAAACTTAAAAGTCGCTTCGAAATGTCCCGATAATCGAAATAAAATAATTCATAAAATTCGCGATATTTTGATCACGAAATTAATTATACTACATTAAAATTTCAAAAATGGAAAGGTTTCCCGTAATCCGCATGCAGTCTCATCATTCTCTGAGGACGAGTTCCTGTGGATATTTTCCCTCATTTCATCTTCCTTTGGATGCGGCATATTCCCTAGTGCATAAAACAGTGAAGTTCGCCGCCAAGTTTTTACTTAGCTTTGAAAAAAAATAAGCTAAATTTTTCTAACATGAAATATTGTTTTTATTTCTAAAACTTTTGATTAAAATTTAAATCTTGTTTTCTTAGAAATTTAAAGAAAAAAAGAAAATAAAATTCATACATTTAATCATTACACATATTGGTGTCTATACTCTCTCATAAGGAAGAATAAGCAGTAATGATATAGTGATTTTTTGAGGAGAAAAACTTAATAAAATTAAATTTTGAATTCCTCTTGCAAAAGAAAAAATAGTTAGAAAATATATATTAACTCATTAGCTTCTAAAAATGTGTTAAAAATCATTAAAAGCTAAAAATACATAAAATAATGTGAAATAAAATATGTATACCTAAATATTCACAAAGTATACACATATGTATAAACATGTATACTAGCGCATACCACAAATCACACAGAGAAGATTGTGCATTCACGAGTTCAAAATTGCTTTCTTTTGCGCATCTACGTTACACTTGACTGCTTCAGCGAATGAAAGAAAGAGAGAAAAAACAAGAGCTAAAGGAAAATGACGTAAAAATTGCCTATAAAAAACAGCTGAACTAATGTTTACATGCGCAATGCGCCACCTTCTCTTATTCCATCATGAGCACATACCTATAATCAGTGAGAGGATTTTCAGTGTGTAACTAGTATTTTGATTAGAAAAATACATAAAAATGGAATTTGATTTTAAAGTGTATTAAATATTAATAGAATGCGATAATTTGATTAATTAAGTGGTTAGTGTTCCCTACCATAACTTTGCATTATTAATGTGCGATAAAGTGTGATTCAAAAGAAAATCGCATGCGATTTTTCGAATGCGATATAATTCTCATAGAATCGGTACAGTTTCACCTCATAGTGATTTTTAATAAATTATGTAGTTCGAAGACTACACAGGAAAGGGAAATAAATAATTTTTTTCTTGTTTTTGTTTAACATATAAACCGAAAACAACAACAAGTTTAGATGTTAATAATTTAATGCTGAAAGATCTTTCAACGTTGGAGCAGTAAGTGGTGAGTTAACTTTGTTTTTGTTATTTCTCTCAAATATTTTTTTTTGGTTATGCTGCGTCAGTGATGATAATCATGGTACATTTCAATTTTTTTTTGTACATTTCTGAATGTACAAAAAAATTTAAAATTTTTCGAAGAAAATATATAGATAGTTAAGTTGTTTTGTTGCCGAGCACATTTGCCATTTCCAATTATGGATCATTTAAACATGCTTATGAAAAATAGCATAACTAAAATTGTGAACAAATTTTACATCAATAGAATTAAGCACAGAAAATAATAACTCAAACATATATGTAATACTCCTATATTGCTACAAAAGGCTAGGTACATTCCCAAACATCAGAGGGCCGATATATTGTTGTTTAAGCATATTTTTTTTGTATTCAATAATCGAAGTACCTAAATTTAAATTTTTCTTCTCACACTTATGCTGTTACAATCACAAAATTTTATAGGCGGTCTTGTTTTTATTTCGAATTCAAAACACAATGCGAGCATTTTCTATTAGCAATATAGGAGTATTACATATATGAACTCAAATAACAGGGCCAGAAAATTATAAATCCATAATTGCATCTTGTCAGAAGAATTATTACTCTCTAATAACACTACTCGACAAAAAAAACTCCAAAATAAAATAGGCCTTTCCTAAAGTAAAATTTTCTCCTGATTCCGAATATGACTTCCATTTTCCTGTGGCAGATCTAGTTTCCGAGATATCGGCGAAAATATAAGAATTCCCATTTTTGCAGAACACTACTTCATATAGGTAGGGCAAAAATTTGTAGTTTTCATTTTTTCGTTTTAAACTGTTGAATTACACATTATAATAATTACCATAAACATTTCTTGCCTTCACCTCCTTTCAGTATCTTCGGTAGTTTGGCCACTATGCCAAAAAACGTTGAAAAAATTTTGAGAAAAAAAATTTTTTACAAAATTTCAGATTTAACCACTTTAAAATCGGAAAAATTCTATGGACGAAAAAAAGCTAGCCCTCCTATGTTGTAGGTAATTTAACTACGAAAATTTTAAGCATACCAGTACAACAATCGGACGTGCCGTTGAGACTATAGCCCCGTTAACTTGCAAGCGTCCATCCTACAATTTTTTATAGAGACAATTTTTATTCAAACTACGTTTTTATTTTTTATAACGTTTTATTATAGACATATGTTTGCACGTTAAACTGTATTCAATTGAGTAATATGAGTATAAATCAGCAATTCAGTAAAAAACAACAACGACAACAACATTAAATACGTACATATCTACATCTAAAAAAGTCAAATTGAGCTATTTTACCGTGGTGGTCAATAGTGATGGACGTGGGTACTTTTAACTACCCGTTTATAATTTTCTGGGTTTTTCTCCCGTATTATTGTCCAGCAATAATCTCCCATCATTTCTTCATTCTTGGTGAAACCTTTCACCCTGTTCATCACTTTCAGCACCTAGCTTTGCCGGAAAATTATCCAAATGTGATGCAAAAAATGTATTTTGAGGGACATATTGCATTTCATAGCACTGTAGTTTTTCAACAAGGCTTTGACCATCTCTCTATAGTTGGGATCTTTGTTGTTGCCAAGAAATCCACTAACGATTCGCAAAATTTTCGTCTTTCAGCAACTTTCTAATTTACGGACCATCAAATATACCTTCTTTTGATTTGGCTTGAGTTATTTTAGGGAAAAATTTCGTTAGGTACTGAAAGGATGGCGCTCCTTATTTAAAGCATTTACAAAAGTTTTCATTAATCCTAATTTGATGAGAAGTGCTGGCAAAATAACTCGTTCGGGATTTACTAAAGGCGGGTTTGCGATATTGAAGGCACCTGGTTCGTACTCAGCTCTTGGTGGCCAGTTTTCCTGAATATAATGGGTTTTTCTAGCACGGCTGTCCCAAAGACAGAGAAACCAGCAATATTTAGTGAAACCTCCTTGAAGTCCGAGAATTATAGCTACAACCTGGGATTTGTTTCATATACTATTTATTTTAAATTGTACCACCGAAACTGCTTACCTTTAAGTCCGCACAAATTTCCAATTAAATTGTTTATATTGAATGAGCTCAAGTAAATTGGATATGCTTAAATAAGTTTCTTTAGTATTCTCAGAATGTGCCATTGGTATTGACGGTAACGAATTTCCTTTTTTGGAGTAATGCTGCTTTTAAACTAGCCTTGAACTGTTTATAAACAAGCGTCAATCATCCACTTCATTTTCTAATTTTAGTGCTTCAAATAAACCTTGAACATCATTGCAGCAGCAAATATTTTCACTTTTAGTAAAAAAGAAGAGAAAGTCTTGTGTCTATTTCGAAATTTTGAAGTACTTGTCGAAGGGGCCCAGGCTGCCCCATTACTGCAAACGAGATCCTAGAACTTCGCTTTCAAATTTCGATAATTTCAAATCTCTGGCCAAGTCATTAAGTTCGGCTTGTGACACTCGATGTGGGACCTCTTATTCTTGTTCAGTGTCTGAATTATCTGCTTCGAAGTCACTTTTGCTTGAGGCTTCAAAATTATAGGCGGCCTAGGTATGGGTAAGGTATGGTCATGTAGTTTTGGTTTTTTAGCTGATGCCACATTTGGATAACTTATTAATTTCTTCTTTTTCTCGTTTTACCTTTAAGGTCTATCACGCAAAAATAGCACTGGTCGTGGTTAAAGGGTTCAGTCCACATCATTGGAACACCAAACTTCATGTTATGACCTTTACCGATACCCATCTCATTAAAGTTAATCTACAGGAGGCGCAAATAAAATGAGGTGTCCAAGATTTATCGAGATTTTTTACACGGAAACCGAAATAATGAAAGTATGCATCTTTGACAGAATTAGGTATTTTCCGAGCTGAGTTTCCGAAAATATAATGTCCGCAAATAAAGCAAAATCATCCGGATTATTTTTAAATTTAAAATCTCTTTTGCAACAAGCCATTTCATTAACACATCTACCGATATAGTAAAAAAAAATAAATTTAGGGCGCGATATCCTCGAAGAGATCTAAGGCCGAGCTTCTCTTCCAATTTGCGTCGTGCTTCTATTGATTTTCCCTACAAATCGGCCGGACGGGACCTACATGTTTTATGCCGACTCCGAACGGCATCTGCAAGGCAGATGAGTTTTCACTGAGAGCTTTTCATGGCAGAAATACACCCGGAGCGCTTGCCAAACACTGCCGAGGGGCGACCCCGCTTAGAAAAATTTTCTTCTAATTGAAAAACCTTATTTCTAAAATTTTGATGTTGCTTTGCCCGGGGTGTGGACCCAGGGCATACGGTGTAGTAGGCGGAGCACGCTACCATCAGACCACGGTGGCCGCCATATAGTATTGTAACGAATTTACTGCAAATCCTCTTATTTGCAACCTTCTGCTAAGTTCGAATCACTAAACTGTTGAATAAATAACTCCAATATTTAATAATGCAAGATGGCCTTTATTAAAGTACTTCACAATAAATAACTCTACTATTGCCCGACAGATTGCGTGCTTAATCAAAACTGATTCTAGCGCCTCTATCTGTCGCTGCCTTTTATACTCTTTGATTTCCTCGTTCGCATCTTCTAGGCGCTTCCATTCTACTAGTTGGCCATCAGCTATCAAACTTCTCAGCTGTAACTACAATTGCACGATTTTATAGCTTCTCTCATTGCATACTTTCGGGAGTATCTCAGATATATGCATGTGGTTGTGCGTTGCATCTCAGCTGCGTATACGTACATATGTGTAGACATAATGATTGATTCGTTTATGTAGATACATAATGATTGATTTATGAATGTGCATACAAGGCGCTGCTTAGCATCGCTTAGAGATGGCAGTACCCCTTACGTGTTGCTAATATTCGTAACACTGCCTCCACCTAAGTCTGATCGTCCCGATCAGACAAATCTCTCGATCTAACCGCTGCTAACCTCTCCAAATGAACCACCCTTCTATTTCGTGGTTTCCCAATTATTTGTATGCTGTAGATGACATCACTGATCCTCTTCACAACTCTGTACGGGCCCTTCCAACTGCACCGACATTTGAATGGAACACCTTCCGCCGGTGAGGGTTGTATAGCAGTACAACTACTTCGCAGAGCTTGTGCTTGACGGATTGGCTTCGCATAATCAGTATCGTTCCCACGTTTCACAACAGTAGTGTGCTCCGGCTTGAAACTACCCTCGCATTCTTTCTGGGAATTGCGTTGCTTCGTTTTGTGCCCCCATTAGGTTTTGTCAATGCCAGTGTTTCTCTCGCAGGTACTTTTGATTTTGCTTTATTTGGCCCATTCGATCTATCACCCATTGCCTTTGGCTTCCGTGGTCTTTGTCGAGTCTTCTCCACCAGTACTCGATTACTACTGAACCCTATCTGCAAACTGAAATTAAGTGGTATATCCTGGTTTGTATAACGCATCACCCTTCTCTGCATATCGATCTTGATGTCATGGTCAACCAAGAAGTCCACTCCCATATGACTTCATCAACGATCTCCGCCACAACGAATTGTGTAGAACTGTGACCTTTCCAATCAAGACTTCACATACCACTTCTCCCTGGACTTGGTTATACTCGCCAGTGACCGTACGCAACCTTGCTCCAGGTAACGTTTTTACTCTCCTGTTGGCAAAGTCAGATCGAATTAAGGAATGAGATGCGTCCGTATCTACAGTCAGTACACGTTCTTTGCCATCCACATTCCCTCTGACGGTAAGACTGCTCGATTTTGTATTAATTTGCGACACAGATATTACAGGACATTCAATAGCTCGAGCTAGCTCTCGATCTCTACATCTTACTCGCTCTTGCTCATCCCCTCCAGCTTTGTTATTAAGACCACCCATGCTGTTGAAACCACTAGGATGAAGATCGCAATGACGTGCAATGTGACCGGGCTTCCCGCATTTGAAGCATTTGATAACTTTTTCACTCCGCTTTTGTGATCCTTTCAGCGCCTCCAATATTGCGTCTACCCACTCTGGCCTTTCTACTTCCACACGGCGTGCTTTGATAACTGGCTTACACAGAAGCGACACTGTTTCCTGAATCAGAGCATGTGATACCGTTTCTGCGAATGTTAGCTTTGGGTTTGCGTATGTGGCTCGCTTCGTTTCGACGTCCCGTATGCCATTTATAAAGCTCTGAATTTTACCCTTTCGGTGTATTCCACTAGTGCGTCGGCATTCGCCAAATGTGCAAGCCTTTCGACATCTGACGCAAACTCCTGCAAAGTCTCATTAGCTTTTTGGAAGCGGTTTTGCAACTCTATTTGGTGTATCTGCTTCCTGTGTTCGCTTCCGTATCGCCTCTCTAGAGCGCTCATCAATGTTTCATAGTTGTTCCGCTCTCCCTCGGGAATAGTCTGTAGGATTTCAGCAGCAGATCCTTTCAATGCCACGAATAGTGCAGCAACTTTATCTTCAGCACTCCAGTTGTTCACTACTGCGGTCTTCTCAAACTGTAGCTTAAAGACCTGAAAAGGAACAGAACCGTCAAAGGATGGTGTCTTTACCTTTGGATTACTCGCTAAAACTGTTGGGCGATTTATTTGCAACTCCTGTATACGACCTCTCAAAGCTTCTATCTCGGCATCCATTTTGTCCTCGAGATGTACAATTTTTGTATTCTGTGCTTCTAACTGCGAAGACATTTGTGCCACCTGCAATGATAAGCGCTCCTCTTGTGCTTCCATCTTGGATGTAATCTGTATCGACATTTCTGAAATACGCGTTTCTTGTGCTTCAATCTTCGATGTTATTTCTGACGACATTTCTGCAATACGTGTCTCCTGTGATTCCATGTTGGATGACATATATGTCTTCTGTTCTTCCATCTTGGATGTTATACGGTTCTCCTGGAATTCTAATTGAGATGACACTGTCGATGTCTGCAACTCCTGTATACGACCTCTCAAAGCTTCTATCTCGGCATCCATTTTGTCCTCGAGATGTACAATTTTTGTATTCTGTGCTTCTAACTGCGAAGACATTTTTGCCACCTGCAATGATAAGCGCTCCTCTTGTGCTTCCATCTTGGATGTAATCTGTATCGACATTTCTGAAATACGCGTTTCTTGTGCTTCAATCTTCGATGTTATTTCTGACGACATTTCTGCAATACGTGTCTCCTGTGATTCCATCTTGGATGACATATATGTCTTCTGTTCTTCCATCTTGGATGTTATACGGTTCTCCTGGGATTCTAATTGAGATGACACTGTCGATGTCTGAGCAGATATTGCAGCTAAAATCATGTTCAAGTTTGTGCTCGTAACTGTCTGCGATGTTTCATTTTTCTCTTTAATTTTTGTTGTCGACATCAATTAATCAATTGTCTTTATTAAAGTACTTCACAATAAATAACTCTACTATTGCCCGACAGATTGCGTGCTTAATCAAAACTGATTCTAGCGCCTCTATCTGTCGCTGCCTTTTATAGTCTTTGATTTCCTCGTTCGCATCTTATAGGCGCTTCCATTTCCAGAATCTACTAGTTGGCCATCAGCTATCAAATTTCTCAGCTGTAACTACAATTGCACGATTTTATAGCTTCTCTCATTGCATACTTTCGGGAGTATCTCAGGTATATGCATGTGGTTGTGCGTTGCTTCTCAGCTGCGTATACGAACATATGTGTAGACATAATGATTGATTCGTTTATGTAGATACATAATGATTGATTTATGGATGTGCATACAAGGCGCTGCTTAGCATCGCTTAGAGATGGCAGTACCCCTTAGTGTTGCTAATATTCGTAACAGTATGTATAAATTTGCACTACAATTTGAAAAACAAAATTTACAACAAACAGTAGTGACAATTAAATACTTGATGTCTTTTTAAATTTATTAGACCCTAAGGTAGAGTGACCAAATGAAATGTCTCGCCAATTTTATCAAAGTAATACTAAAATTTTAGGGTAGACGCTTGCAAGTTAACGGGGCTATAGTCTCAACGGCACGTCCGATTGTTGTACTGGTATGCTTAAAATTTTTGTAGTTAAATTACCTACAACACAGGAGGGCTAACTTTTTTTCGTCCATAGAATTTTTCCGATTTTAAAGTGGTTAAATCTGAAATTTTGTAAAAAAAAATTTTTTTTTCTCAAAATTTTTTCAACGTTTTTTGGCATAGTGGCCAAACTACTGAAGATACTGAAAGGAGGTGAAGGCAAGAAATGTTTATGGAAATTAGTATAATGTATAATTCAACAGTTTAAAACGAAAAAATGAAAAATACAAATTTTTGCCGTACCTATATGAAGTAGTGCCGATATCTCGTAAACTAGATCTACCACAGGAAAATGGAAGTCATATTCGGAATCAGGAGAAAATTTCACTTTAGGAAAGGCCTATTTTATTCTTGGAGACTAAAGTTGATCAAAATTTGTTGATTAGTGTAATCGATGAAACGACTGATATATGTATATCAAAAAAATTTTGGCAGTTTCGATTCGAATTTTTGATAAAAAGTGTATTGATAGATTTTTAGATTTCATACCATTGACCGAGGGTATTTTTAATGCCATTATTAAATCTTTGAAAGACCATTCAATACCACTTGAAAAAATGATTGGTTTTACTGCCGACAATTGCTCGGTTATGATGGGAGCAAAAGCGGAGTGCAAGCAATGCTGAAGCAAGTTATTCCAAATCTGCATGTTAATGGATGTCTTTGTCACATTTAAATTTAGCTTCAATGGCCGCTTGTAATGTATTTCCCAGCAAAATTGATAAATTTTTAAAAGACGTAAACTTTAATTTTTGGAGAAACTCCCGTTAGGACGGCAGACTTCAGAGTTTTCAAGAACATTTCGGTACAGAAATACATGTTATACTAAAGTACGCCCCCACAAGGTGGCTTTCTGGACAAGCAGTCATAGATAGAATTCTTGAGCAATGGGATACCCTCAGGTATTATTTAAAACTTTACGTATTTGAAAATAAAAGCAGTAATCAAATATTTATCTTACATCTCAAATTTTTCCTCAAAAGTCCTATTTATAAAGTATATTTTACATTTCATTTAAAAAAACATCTTATTTAGACTCCAGTCCTATTTGGATGTTAAATATTGATTCAGACGAAAATCACTTAACCCCAGATGAAGTTTACTTCGGTGTTAATGTGGATATTATTCTATCAAACAACCTTTTCGAAAAAGATGACGTACACATATTTAAGAGCTGTGCTAAACATTTTATATACAAATTTGTAGTACATTATTCAAGAAAGTAAATTTAAATGATACAACTTTGTTGGGCGCAAAGCTTTCACCAGGAAGTATTTTAAGCGGCGAAACAGATAGTATTGTGCCTTTAGTTATGGACTTGTTTCCGAAATCTGAATTTGATAAAATAGAGAAAATTAATTCCGAATTTAGAGCTTTAGCAGAGAAGCCTTAAAATTCAAGAATTTAAATATATGCAGCTTTTGGGCAGAATTAAGATCAGTTAAAAATTAATTAAACGCGCAAATGCTTTCCAATATTTATAGAATAGTTCAAGGCGTATTGTCGATTCCACATTCATCCACAAACCTAGAAATGATATTTTTTATACAAAATTTAATTAAAACTAAGTGCAGAAATATAATTCAATAAACACAGTTTCCAATTTAATAAATACTAAAGACTCGATGAAATCAGCTAACAGTAGTTGTCATAATATAGATACGAAAAAAGCTTTTTGTCAACTGAGGTATTTAAAGAACTCTAAGGGTTTCCTGACTAAAAACAGTTTTTGGATAAAGAAGCAGAATATAACTCTCGTTTGGTTCAAATTCGCATCCGAAAACTTTTTTCCCTCGTTTGGTACAAAATGAAAGAATCCATTTATCATCCCTGTGCTGTGTTAGTATGGTGAGCGCATGATTTACACATTATCATTTCTCTTTTCGCACAATTTTTCTAACTTAGATAAAGTTGGTATTGCCAGATTCGTACAAAGAGTACCAAAATACCTTATTTTTTGCTCACGATTTTATCATACAAAGTAATAATCAAACAACTACAATGGCAATTTTTTTCCGATAATTTTAAAATGCTTATTTTAAAAAAATTTTTGAATATTAGTTGCAACATAAACTTTTATTTCAAAACAGCGAAGCTTTTCACTTAGGATTAATAATGGTTGAATTGAAGTTTTTGGTTTATTTAATAAATATCTCAATTTCAAAATGACTTGCTAAACTTTTATTTTGTGATTCCTTGGCCTGATATTAGATAAGTGCGGTAAGTGTTAGGGATTTCCATTTTTGTTTTGGTTATCATATGGAAATCATGGTAGGGAGGGCGATTGTTGCAACAACACCATGCAAAATGCCCCATACTGAAACCAATGCGACATCAAGACTTGTAAGTAAACGTAGGTATCCGTTTCCCTTTAGGTATCTTTTTTTCTTTTCCATTTGCACGTTAAATAAAATAATTGTGCTGTAGTGTGAGTTTACAGCGAAAGGTAGGAGCAAGAACTCCACCCCGTTAGCCGACGAGCAAGAGCCGGATTTAAAGACGCTCCTTACTTTTTGCATACACTGCTTACTACAAAACGTTTGCATGCTACAAATTATAATGTCCAGAAATTAGAATCAACTTTTCCAATACATTACACGACCGGAAATTAGAATCGGAAATTCTAATTTCTGAGCGTTGTTTTTTTTTGTTGCAAAATAGATATAAAAAGGGGAATCCCCAATTACTCATGTTACGCTCGGTAGTCGTTAGATTTTCTTCGCGGTTCTGTACAGTTTTTTGTGTAAAATTCGATGCGCGTGCCACGTGTTTTGGCATTGTTTCTTTAAAAGTAAAAGTAGTTCGCTGAAATGCCAAATAAATCTAAGAAAATACTTTGTCCTTGGAAACCAAAGTTCAATTCTTGGAAAAGGCTGACAAAGTGTTCAAGGGAAGCGGTAAGCGCTGGAATTTGATGTGGCGCCATCTGCAATCAAATCGAATAATTATAAATTTTAAACGTTTGTTCTCGAATACCTATCATGAGGCTAACAAAAAATCATTGCACATCGCTGAATAGAAGTTATGAAGTTTTTGATTAATTTTTTGGCCTTTTTTATAATGTATTTCTATCGATTTTTTTATGTATTTTTAATGAAAAATATATATTTACTGTAATTGGAGATCTTGTTTTTGATTTAGCATATATACACATATGTATATTATAAAAAAAACATGTGATATGTATTGTACTGGATTGTTATCTTATGTTTTCTCGTTTTTATGAATAAAATTGAATAAGACAAAATTTCATTTATCTTGTTTTGTTGATTTTCCGACAGGGTGGATAAATAATGTATATTGGAACGATTTTCCGTCATCCCTTGTCAAATTTGGTTTTTGAGACAAACCGGTTTCGGCGTTGTGCCGGGATGACGGAAAATCGTTCCAATATACATCACAAAATTTTCATCGTAGTTTTTTAATCAAAATTGGCTCAATTTAAGGTTTTATATAGAATAAAAAAACGTCCATGAATAGAATTTTTTCAGAAATTAGAATCACCCTATAAAACAAAGTGTTTTTAATTTGTGAGAGTCTACTGTCCTTTAAAGTTTCACTTCATAGATTAAAATTGAAACATTTCTATAGACCGTTTTGAAACCAGTCTTTCAATCGAATGATTGCCATATTAATTATTATTATTTTGACTTTTATCTATTTCTAGAGGGGAGCTATGTAGTAACCCACTTGTTATGTAATATTCTACTTGTTTTAATATTTTTATTTCAGAACTCATTGTGAAATGTTTAAATGTGTTGACATTTGAAAAAACCTTCTTTCACTTCATATGTGTAATAAAAAAGATATTTTTTAAAAAATAATTGTTAATTTCAACACAGAACATGTGAACGAAATCAGAAAAATTCATCAGAAACTGCCTAAAATGCATCATGTATGCTACACCTCCGCAAGCTAGGGAGAAAACTTACAAGCCATGCCTAAGACTCCACTGCGATTTGCACTATCCACATAGACCACTTCGGATCACTACCGTCGATCAGATCAAACGAAAACATATCTTAGTAGTAGTTGACGCCTTTACGAAATTCGTCAAACTTTACCCACCAATTCCACCAGTAGTCGAGAAGTTATAGCCGCCCCTCGCGAAATACTTGAGCTTTACAGTCGATCGAGACGGATCATAAGTGACAGAGAGACCTGTTTTACGTCCATTGGAGTTCGGTGCTTTCTTGACGCAGGCAGAACATAGGTCATATGAAGGTCGCTGTTGCCTCTCCGCAGACCAACGGGCCAGTGGAAAGAGTAAACAAATATTAAAATCTACGTTAGGGAAGTTAACAAACCAAATAAACCACGATGACTGGGTTAAAGATTACATGGAGATGAGCAATTGAGGTTGAGTATGTCTATAAACAACTCAACCATAGCAACCTGCCGGGATACACCCAGCCGCCTTTTGTTTTGTGAATTCACTGAATTCTTTCAGAGCAAATATGTCCAGATGATGGACGGGATTCAGAGAAGATACGCAAAGACGCATCGAATTCCATCCAAGCTAGGCAGAAATGATAACAAACGCTCCGGCAATGGCCACTTCGGCTAAGACAACATATTAGGTGACTACGTTGTCGGGAGAAATGTCGATACAACAGTAGGGAGTATAAGAAACTTATACCACAATATAGCGCCCTCAAGTAATCCATAAAATTAGGAAACGATAGATATGTATGTCGTTAGAGACAGAAATAATTGCCAGCTAACCCAACTACCTTATGGCGGGGTAATTGAAGCTTATCGGACAAGGAGATGGCGGCAGGTGCCCGAGGGTGTACTGACGAACCAGAGCATGATCCCCTGCGGATTGGCTAGTTACTTAATCTTCTCTTTGATCGAGGTCGGTCCGTTATCAGGATTGGCCGACTGGTAAAGATGCAAATTGTAAACGTACTGTAAACATACTGTAACTCTGTATAATAAGTATTTATAAACCACAGCCAACTTATAAAAACATGGAGATGAGCAATAAAGGAAGAAGAATTACTTTCCGCTAGAACATTGAACACCGTAACACTTTTTTATTCAACAGGAAATATAATCTAGTAATCGACTTTAAATACATATAACCTGTTAATTTTATATATTACTAGCGGACCCGTGTGCTTCCCTACACCTAATAGAATATTTGAAAAAATATAAATATCATAGAATTTTTTAATCTTTATTTCAATTCTTAATCCAAAATATTTGGATACACTACATTTTTCGTTTTTTCCATCTGGGATATGAATAAACAAACAATTTGGAATGCCTACTCTGGAACAGGCAACGTATAGCTGTCCGTGCGAAAAGCGCGGTTCCTCCAAATTCAATCCGCATACTCGAAGCGTTTGTCCTTGCGCCTTGCTGACTGACATAGCAAATGACAGGCGCACTGGAAATTGCAAACGCTTGAATTCAAATGGCATGTCTGTTGGTATCAGATTGGGATCCTTCGCACTTTCGCTTTGCGGTCAGTATTGTTGCTTCAATTAAATTCGTCATCAACTTTTTACATTCAGTCTTGTTCTATTACACAATTTTGGTGCATTTAAATTCCGTAATAAAATAACTGATGAGCCGACCTTCAAATTTAAACAATGCGGTGGCATACCAGACGTCGAATTCAAAAATTCAACTGCATAATCACTGCGTCATCTTGATTCATTGCGCTATCCACTGACTTGTATGTTGTCACCACACCTGGCAATTTTTTCAGAATGTGATGATTGATTTCATTGACATGTACATTTTTTGGTGCCAGTATTGCGCGTTCTCTCAACCAATCGTGATTCATGTAATTTTGAACAATATTTGGAAACATCCGTTCAATTAATTCTTCTTTTGATTGGATAATTGTACAAAAATTGTTTGCAATGTAATCAAACCATTTGTTTTTGTCGATTGGAATTTTGCCCATTTCCGATCTCTAACAATTGCTTCGAGAACTGCTCTGCAGACTGATCATTGTGCAACTGAACACGCATGTTTATGTGTAATGTTAATTTTTTCACGTATCGCCACAAAAGGGAAGACTTCAAACATGCATTGATCTCATCTGCCGGTGTTGATCGTGGAATAACGGGCAATGTTTGTCGAAAGTCACCTGACAATAAAATTAAAGCACCACCAAAAAGCCTTCGGTTTCCACGTAAATCTTGCATCGTTCGATTTAATGCTTCCAATGATTTTTTGTTTGCCATTGTACACTCATCCCATAGAATGACCGCTGCTTGTTGCAAAACTTTTGCCATCGCTGAATTTTTGGATATGTTACAGGTTGGAGTTTCAACCACCTGTATATTCAATGGCAATTTTAAAGCTGAATGAGCTGTTCGTCCTCCATCCAATAAAGTTGCAGCAATTCCAGAAGAAGCGAGTGCCAAAGCAATTTTCTGTTGCGATCGAATAGTTTGCTAAAATCAATGAAATCACAAATGTTTTTCCGGTGCCGCCAGGTGCATCCAAAAAATATAATCCACCAGTGTTATCAGAAACAGCTTGCATGATTTTGTCATATATATCCTTTTGTTGATTGTTCAATTTGGTGATGTTGGATTGAACAAATGTACGTAAATCGTCACAATCGAATTGTTGTTCACGCTGCAACTCTCGATCAAATAAATCATGCATTGGACGATTTGGTGAAATCAAAGCTAACTGCCCCAATGCTTTATTGGCAATCGCAAGACACATATCTTCAATTATTATCAAAGCTTCATTGTACATTTCCAATGTAATCAGCAAATCAGGATCCATTGCTCTACGACGCATCCGAATTAAAATATCTTCAGTCATGTAATCTTTATATTTATTCCACAATTCAATTGGATTCGATGGCATGCATGTTGATATTATAATCGAAAATAGCATTCGTATTTGCTGTGGATGAGATGAAATCGATGCATCATGAAGTGTTGCGTCCCAATGAGTGTCATCTTCTAACAAATGCAAGAGCTGACATGCTTCGCGATATGTCTGACAAAAATGACCGTGAACTGTTCTTAAATCCTGAAATGATTTTGGTCCTCGAACGTTTACCAACAACATTCGCAAATAGAAACATTCAGCATTGTTGGGATGTACCGTATACATCCTGCCCAAGGCATCTGTTTGGAAAATACCTGGATGACCATCAACTGGTGTTCCTTGTTTACGCCGTTGAAATTTTTTCGATGATGCATTCCAGGTGTAATATTGCGGTATATCAACATATATCAAATTTCTGGCAAATGTGTCGATTTCACACAATTGAAAAAAAGCAGTTAAAGTAGTTGCTGGTGGTTGTGCTGCTCTCTGCTGTACATTCTCAGTAGTGAAATAAACTCGTTGACCATTCTCCAGATGAACTGCCAAATGGACAACAACAGGATGTCTTTCGTGCAAAGGAAACGAAAAGATACGCCAAACTGCTTCATTACTGCTTATGTATCGCCCCATTTGATATTGAGTGATTTCATCATTTCTATTTTCACCATCTACTCTAAAAACAGCCATATCACTTCCTTTATTCACATATTTACAAATGTATTTGATAGACTTTACTGAGTTACAGTACTCAACATTTATGTGAGCCTGAAAAACTTTTGACAGTATCGGTGAATATGGCACGACCCAACGATTGTCAACTTCGATGTCTTGATTGCGCACTCTTATTATCGCCGTTTTACCATTATTTTCAAATGATCGACGTCGATACAATGGATATCCGTCATTGCCTGTTATGGTATCGGAAATTAATGCTCTCGGATACCGCTTTGAACATTTCCCATCGATCATACATGGTGAATTCATATTTATTTCACCGCATGGACCGTGAATCATGTTTTTTGTTACCACTTCAAATAATTCTGGATCGATGGTTTGATCTGGTATTTCGGCTGATATGACGCTATCAATCTCGTCCGGTGTTATTTTACGTACCAGCCATATCAATATGTGTGCGTGTGGCAAACCTCTTTTTTGCCATTCAATCGAGTACATCCAACATTGTACCTTTCCAAAAACGTTAATTTCACAATTAAATCATCAGTGCCTTCAAATTTTTGCGGAATACACGTGCTGTAACATCGTGTCGATCTGTTGGTGACTGACCGTCGAACAATTATTTTTTATATCGTTCCACATCGGATACACGTAAAAGTGATGAAAAGATCTGGTCGGCCGTATTTTCGAACATATGACATAGCATCTTGTGCATATTCGTGCATGTGGCGTGGACTACCAATATAAGAAGCTGGTAATATCGTCAGACGTCCGATATCATTCACATTTGCATCATTCGCTATTGCATCTTGCAAATGTTATTTCCTATTTTGAAATATATGCAAAATTTTACATTATTTTCCATGTAGAAAACATATTATTATAATGTAATATCATATATTGTTTTTCATGTTAAAATCACATTCCAAAAATGTAAAATTCAAATTATTTGATAAATGAAAAAAATGTTTTTTTTAATAATCGGGGATGTGCCCATATTGCTTTTTTTAAATGTATGAAACATTTATTTGAAGCAATTTTTAATTTTATAATTTATTTAATAATTTGGGAAAAAATTTAAACAACGTGACATCAGGACGGACAAGGCGACAGCTGTTTCGATTATACTTGTATATAAAGTACACCCAGAGGCGCTTGATATGCGTACGCACAGCTGATCTACTAGAGAGTCGTGATGAATTAGCTGAAATACTGACGAGTGTAGGCACCTTCTTACTGCAATGAGAATGCCACCACCCTTCCTCTGACCAGTTCTATCATAATCTCTATCCTTACGGAATGCCACAAATAACTTTGTATCAAATATTCTTCATCGAAGAAATCGGCGTTTGAGCCAATTTCAACGATGACGGAAACATCGTAGTCCATACGGGAAGTAGACAGGAAAATGTCCTTACTTTCGTGCGCATGCTGCTTATATTTTGAAAGTATACTTTCAAAGATGCGTCCATTCCAGAACTTGAAGAGGTTGGACGTTCAGCATTAATACATTGTTTGCGCTATATGTCACTGCTGGCGTTGAATGATTTGAAAGGGCCGAACATAACGGCAGTTGGCCATACATTAGGACTTAAGATTTTATCGTAGTGGGCAGTAGCGACTCCGAGTTTAAAGTTCACTCTCCAGGCTTTCAAGCAGAACACCCTTCTTAATTAGCTTCTGGCACGAAATATGCTTACGGTCAATGTTGGCATGTTTCGAAACAAAGTCAAAGACGTTGCTCTCGATACGGTCGCCTTGAAAGATGAAATGTGTACCCACTTCATTTTTACTATGGCTTCTTGCTCAGTGCTTCCATTGCAGCCGTAACTATTGTTCTCCTATTGTTTTGATGCGCAGTATCAACTTTGGTGCCAATATTACAAATGGTGCAATAGCGTTAGTTGGTTCACATTTTAAGCAGCAGAATTAGCAGTGGGAATAGCGTTGGAGGTATCCGTAGCGTGGGTGATAGCAGGAACAGGGCGTTAACTGAATATATCTATTCTATATACATAAAAATAAGTGCACATTTTTGGTGTTACTTTATAACTTGAGACCGGCTCCACCAAATTCAACCAAAATTTCTACGTTACATTGGGGCTATCATGTAGATGGTTTCTGTAAAGTTTCATTGACTTTGGTCGAGCGCTTCATGAGATATATCACACCAAGCTACGGCTACGTTTCATACCAATAGATGGTGCTTATTTGCATATTTACGTTATTTCATGAAATGGAATAGGTGGTGCTTATTTATATTTTGCATTATCAATGGAAATTGACGTTTCTAGAATTATAATTTGACGTCGGAATTTCCCCATGTGAAAACCAACAAAGAAAAAGAAGGAAAAGCCAGGTACACATTAGAAAGCCTGCGAACATTGCAAAGAAGAGACAAGACAATAAACAAAAGGAAGATACAGATGACGTTGCTGCTGCCTACACCCTCTGTCTCTAACATTAATTCGTTTTTAGTATGACAATGATACCACTATGGAATGGTACCGAAATATTTTTAGTTCTAACAAATTTGTTTAAATAGTCCAATTATGTGAGTTTTCTATATAAATCGTGTTATATTATTCAAAAGTGTTTTGCCTCTTGTTTTGTGATATTGTTTGTATGTAATACTGTGATACTAATATTGCAATGTTACGCACTTATGCCTTTTCTGTTTTATATTAAGGTATTGCTTTTGTTATTAAAACTACACAGATCGCCCTTGAAAAAGCTAGAGAGACTAGCGAAAACGTCGGGTTGGAATGGTGAAAAGTAGGGAGTTTTTAAGTTTGTTTTTTCATTTGCACGCAAACGCTAATGTCAAAAGAGATCCTAAGTAAGCAGTAGTAAATGGTTATAAATAATTGACCGGAAAAATCACAAAATAGAAAAAAGAAGTCATCTGTTTGTTTTGTCCTAAAAACTGTGGCACTAAATGAACTGATTTAAGGTAAATTCGGTATATGCGTGCTTCAAGTTGATGAGTAATGTGCCACTAAACAAATTTATTAAATGTGATTTTTGTTGTTTCAAAGAAACACATTGTAATAGAATTGCGTTGCTTTTCTTCAGAATGGTGACAACCATGAATACAGTTCAAATAATCTTGAAATTGCTGACACGACGGCATTCCGCTGAAGTATGTCATACATTCGCAGATCGGCAAATGCATTTTTGGCTCGGGAGTTTGGCAACAAGAATTCAAGAGTATCGAGTTCATCGCATACGACGAAGCGCGGATGCATTCTTTCGGTCAATATTTTTGATTTCTCGAAATCAAAACCCGATATTCGCAAAATTTCAACTGGTTCTTTTCAAATGGCCTTCTCCTTACTGAAAATTACAATATCTCTCATGACACAACTGTCCCAACAAACAACGGTTCAGGCGCAACGGTTCAATCTTCTTTCACAACGAGAAATCACTTATTGGGAAAACGATATACAGAATCGTTGTGACTGTGCCATTCAACTTGCAAATTTACGACTATCAAATCCGATAGCCATACGATTACATATACAATGTTTCTTCGAAATACGGATCAAGTCAACATTAGAAACGTTCGCCCACACTGTTTTCGAATCAACATCGCTACGACTGATTTGTAACCTAACTCATGGAAAATGCCCTCGAGTTCAACGAATTATTCACGCAGCGTCCCGAAATTATTGCTTCCTTCCACACTACTAACTTTTTTACGTCTGATCGCCTTAAGAATGTAAAAAATAAAAAAGAGTGATGAAGAAACGTATTTATGATGTGTTGTGTACTAATTCATCTGCATCTGATCGAGTTTTCTAGACAAGAGTATGAACAATGAACATGGCTGCCATGTGCAAGAGTGATTTTTCAGATACAATGGATGAGATACACCCGCAACACAACATATCTGTCACATCGTACGGTCGTCGTATATTGACATTAAGGATCTTTTGTTATGGCACTATGAGAATCAACACGTGTGTTCAATATTATGTAGTTGTTGGATTCCTAGTTGAGAGTAGTTCTTCATATCAATGAATTCATATCAATATTTATATCCACGGGGAATTTCTCTCTGTAGTATGTCGTATCGTGTTGAACCAAAAACATAGTAGAAAATTGTGGCAATTCTACAGAATACATTTTGTGAGTCATTTTACAGAATATATTTTAGTGATTATCAACTGTATCTAATCGTAGCGCACGTGTTTAATTGTGTTTTTCATCAATTTTTTGCACGAGTTTGCTCTCTTCGTTTTGTCTGTGACACTATACGTGTGAGTGTATTTCGACCGCGCATTTTTTGTTTGCACATGCGCTTTTCTCTTCAAATTAAGTTTCTTTCTATGCGGTGAACATTTAGTTTGTAGTGAATGTTCCTTTCTCTGAAGATAAATGCCTCGAGCCAGACGTCAAAAATATCGGTCGACGTACGCGGGGTTGGTGCTCGAAACATGGTCATATCCAGCACGAGGTTCATGTATTCTGTAGAATTGCCACAATTTTGCTACTCATGTTTTTTGTTCAACGAGCCGACATACTTACAGAAGCAATTCCCATGTATTATAATATTGATATGAATTCAATTGCATATGAAGAAATACTCAACTATGAATCCAAACCTACATAAATATTTGACACACACGTGTGGATTCGCCATAGTCCATAACAAACAGACCTAATGTCAATATACACCGAAAGTACGATGTGACAGATATGTTAGTGTTGTGTGTATCTCCTTCCATTGTATCTGAAAAATCCCTATGCCAAAATGCAGCCTGGTCATTGTTTCATACTCTTTGTCTAAGAAACTCGATCAGCAGATGCAGTGAGGAATGTAGTACAACACATCATAAATACGTTTCTTCATTACTTTTTTTAACTAATTCTTAATGGCAGCAGAGTTAAAAAAGTTAGTAAGTCGTCGTAGGAACAATAATTTTCGGGACACGCTGGTGAATATATCGTGAACTCGAGCATCATGAGTTAGGTTGCCTAAATAGTTGTGGCGATGTGATTCGAAAACAGTGGGCGGCGAACGTTTCTATGTCTGACTTGATCCGTATTTCGAAGAAACATTAGTATATGTACAATCTTATGGCTATCGGATTTGGTAGTCGTAAATTTGCCACAAGTTGAAATGGCACAGGTCAACGATCGGTATATTCGTTGTTTCCCAATAAGTGGATTTCTCGTTGTGTAAAGAAGGATTGCACCTACGTTGCGCCGACACCCGTGTTTGTTGTGAAAAAACAGTTGTGTCATGAAGAGATATTGTAATTTCAGTAAGGAGCGACCATTTGAAAAGAACCAGTTTGAATTTGCGATATCGGGTTTTGATTTCGAGAATCTAACATATTGACCGAAATAATGCATCAGCGCTCGTCGTAAAAAATGCGATGAACTCGCAATACTCTTGAATTCTTGTTGCCAAAATCCAGCCAACAAAATGATTTGCCGATGCGAAATGTATGACATCTTCATCGGAATGCAGTCGTCAGCAATTCCAGATATTTGAACTGTATTCATGGTGTTGTTTCTGAAGTAGGACGAGAAAAGAAAAGCAAGCACGCAATTCTATTACATGTTGTTTCTTTGAAGCACAACCAAACAATCACATCTAATAAAGTTAGTGGGACATTACTACATCATTGAAGCACAGCATATACCGAATTACTTAATCCAGTTCGATTTGATCACAGTTTTATGACAAAACAAAACAAATGACTTCTTTTTTTCTATTTTGTGATTTTTCGAGTCAATTATTTTTATCGAACATTACATATTCACTACCATGACTTTAATTAGGTTTCTCTTTTTTTTTTTTCTTTTTATTTATTTCCAGTTTCCTTCTTTATTTTTATCTCTTTTTTTTTAACTCTTTTTCTTTCTTGGACCATTGTAGCGTTTGGTTCGGCAATAGAAAAACAAACTTACTTTCACCATTCTCAACCTCGACGTGTTCGCTGGTCTCCTCTAGCTGTTTTCAGGGGCGATCTGTGTATTTACTAACAAAAAGCAATACATTCATATAAAAACAGAAAAGGCATAGTGCGTAACATTTCATATTAGTAATCACAGTATTACATACAACATACATCACAAACAAGAGCAAAAAACACTTTGAATAATATAACACGATTTATATAGAAAACTCACATAATTGGACTATTTAAACAAATTTGTTAGAACTAAAAACATTTTCGGTACTCAGTTCCATAGTGGTATCATTGTCAGTACTTAAAACGAATTCATGTTAGAGACAGAGGGTGTAGGCAGCAGCAACGTCATCGTATCTTCCTTTTGTTTCTTGTCTTGTCTCTTCTTTGCAATGTTCAGCAGGCTTTCTAATGTGTACCTGGCTTTCCTTCTTTTTTCGTTTGTTTTCACATGGGATAATTCGACGTCAGATTATAATTCTAGACACGTCAATTCCATTGAATAATGCAAAATATAAATAAGCACCACTATTCCATTTCATGAAATACCGTAAATATGCAAATAAGCACATCTATTGGTATGAACCGTAGCCGCTAGCTTGGTGTGATAGATCTCATGAAGCGCTCGACCAAAGATCAATGAAACTTTACAGAAACCATCTACATGATAGCCCCAAGTAACGTAGGAAATTTGGTTGAAATTTGGTGGAGCGGTCTCAAGTATAAAGTAACACCAAAAATGTGCACTTATTTTTATGTACTTAGAATAGATATATTCAGTTAACGCCCTTGTTCCTGCTATCACCCACGCTTACGGATACCTCCAACGCTATTCCCACTGCTAATTCTGCTGCTATAAATGTGAACCAACTAACGCTATTGCACCATTTGTTAATATTGGCACCAAAGTTGATACTGCGCATCAAAAACAATAGGGAGAACAATAGTTTACGGCTGCAATGGAAGCACTGAGCAAGAAGCCATAGTAAAAAATGAGTGGGTACACATTTCATCTTTCAAGGCGACCGTACTCGAGAGCAACGTCTTTGACTTTGTTTCGAAACATGCCAACATTGACCGTAAGCATATTCGTGCCAGAAGCTAATTAAGAAGGGTGTTCTGCTTGAAAGCTGGAGAGTGAACTTTAACTCGAGTCGCTACTGCCCACTACGATAAATCTTAAGTCCTAATGTATGGCCAACTGCCGTTAATGTTCGGCCCTTTCAAATCATTCAACGCCAGGCAGTGACATATAGCGCCAAACAATGTTTTAATGCTGAACGTCCAACCTCTCAAGTTCTGGAATGGACGCATCTTTGAAAGTACATTTATACTTTCAAACTATGAGCAGCGATGCGCACGAAAGCGTACAGGACATTTTACTCGCTGATCTACTTCCGTACGCACTACGATGTTTCGCGTGGTCATGCGTTGAAATTTGGCTCAACAGCCCGATTTCTTCGATGAAGACAATATTTGATGACAAAGTTATTTTGGCATTCGCGTTGTAAGGATAGAGATTGATGATGCCTTAGAACTGGTCAGAGGAAGGGTCGGGTGTGGCATCTCTCAAGTTGCAGTAAGAATGGTGCACTACATCGTCAGTAGTTTCATGCTCATTCATCACGGTACTCTCTAGTAGATCAGCTGTGCGTACGCAGCATGCAAGCGCTCTGAGTTGTACTTCTCTTTGCTGCTCTTATATACCCCCCAACAGATGTGAACATCCTCTATACTATCACATCGAGAACTTGTTAATCTTGTGAATCTTAATCGTGATTACTCACTTGCATTCAGGGAGATTTAATATGCCGATTTTAATATTGGCTAGAGACTGTTCAAAATAATGGTTTTTAACTGCCGTACTAAGTGTTGTCGTTCTCTCGAATTAATCTAATGATAACCTGTCTCCCTCATTAAGCTGTAATCTGTAGTCAAATTAATAATTCTTTAATACTCGTTCTCAGGCTACTTGACCTGTTTTTGTCGCCGCATATATTATATTTGATCTCTTCCTGCAGCAACCCATTTCAGGAGAATCTCTCTTTTACTTTACCCGTTATAGTTGTTATGCTAAATCTGCATGAACGTAGGCGTATACACCTTATTTTGCAATGTTGTTAAAACTGGGGAAAGTATCCTTACGCTCCAATGAGATCACTGCTGTTTAGGCGGAGCTAATTTATAGTAAGGTGCCCCTGTGTGGCCATAGGCCTCATAAACTTCCTTGTACAAAAAACCCTTCAAGCACTTTGAAAAATAAGCGTAACAAATTTAGAAGTGGTAAGGCAAAAAATATGAATCAAGACTAAAGGACCAACTACTTTTAGTGTTAAGCAATTTAATAATGTTACCCGTCTATGAAAAGGTGGCTCATGACTCAAAAAAGAAATTGCCTTCGAGAAACAACTGGTAAAGATAAACAATGCATTTCTTCCGTGTCTTATTAGTTCTTTCTTCTGCAATATGAAATCATGCCAAAAGGCAAAGCACAAACCAGTTTCTGACCATATTTCGCTCCATTGCCATCGAAAAAAAATTTGCTGTCAAAAAATCTGAGATGCTTATCAGCCACCTGTCATTTGTGCTCTTGTTTCTCTACTTCTAAGCAAGTTAGACTTTATAGTTTTCACCACGTGAAAGAGCGTCTCAAAAAACTATCGAAACCAGAACAAAAAAGTGTGAAAAAAATTGCTTGAGTCATAAGCACCTTTCATAGACCGGGTTCACTATATTGGAAAAAAATGCTTTACAATCCAATACATGAGAAAGGTTTGAATCTGAACTCAAGGAAAATCCAAAGGCTTTGGGAATTTGTTCGAATCTAAACGCGCGTTCTTCTAATATTCCGGTATGCATGAATTTGAATGGTAACTTTCCAAAGGATACCAAATGAAACCGTGAACTTTTCGCTGATTTTTTAACTAACATGAAGGTGGCTCGAAAAAGTCCCAACTCGCTACATTGTGTACTGATGTGGGGGGATTCGCCATGCTCACGCTAAAGCCTTCGCTAACGTTTGGGACAGTGATGGCCTTTGTGCTCGTTTAAAGCCATGTTGCTTATCTTTATGGACACCTTATGTTATATCTTAACTTATCTCTGTCTTCTGGGATTGTTATTGATAAAAGAAAGGTAAGCTTCGGATCGCGCCGATTACAAATCTGTAACAAAAATGATGTCGCTAATATAGGCCTATTCCAACTTCAGTTTGCTCAAGCTTTCGAAAAAATTGTCAAGGAAAAATTGTCGTTTGTGACCAAGAGCCTTGTAAGAGGCCCCACCAAACAGGTTCATCGCTGGACGTGAACTGTCACTAATCTGGTACACGTTTACTCGGAATTTGCATCTCGGATTTCAAAGATGTGTCATCAGGTTGACACCACATATAATGAATTCTCAAAGGGATCGATAAAGTCTC
>JARSSU010006081.1:0-26136 GCA_029619165.1 Eurosta solidaginis
CATTTTTCCTAGAAATATTTCCTGCTGTAAGAAAAATTTGTGTACCCAATTTTATTACGATCCGTTAATTTTTCTTCGAGTTATGACTCCCGAAACATAGAAAATTGCTTAGTCATAAAAGGGGCGGTGCCACGCCCATTTTTTAAATTTGAAGTTTTTCCTAATTACTGTTATAAATCCACTTGGGAAATGAAATACCATTGATATAAAGCTCTTTTCTGAAAAGATATAGCTTATTTTATTCGTCCACGACCCTTTTAAAAATCGTGGATATAAAAGTGGGCGTGGTCCTTAACCGATTTTGTGAATTTTTCTTCAAAGCATTCCTTATTCCATTCTCTGACGAATTTTGTTACGATTTTTGATTTATGATTAATAATATTTGTAAAATTGATTTTATCACAAGCGGTGCCACGCCCCTTTAAAAAAACGTTTTAAAATTTTTATCAAGAGTCTCATATCAGTCCACACGTCAAATTTCAACATTCTAGGTGTATTATTTACTAAATAATCAGGTTTTTTGTGTTTTCCATGCTATATATATATAAAGTGGGCGTGGTTATCAGCCGATTTCGCTCACTTTCACACCACTCTATTCTGGGTCCAGATAAGCTCGTGTACCAAATTTGGTGAAGATATCTCAATATTTACTCAGTTATCGTGTTAACGGACAGACAGACGGACGGACATGGCTCAATCAAATTTTTTTTCGACACTGATAATTTTGAAATATGGAAGTCTATATCTATCTCGACTCCTTTATACCTGTACAACCAACCGTTATCCAATCAAAATTAATATACTTTGTGCAAAACAGGCTGAGTATAAAAACTGCTTCTTAGTTGAACTGGAGCTTAAGTTTGACTGGTGTTTAAGCAAACTTAGCGTAAACTTAGATTAACCAACTACTGAAAAACCGGGCCTAAGAGTATAGCACATAAAGTGACAGAAGTTATAATAAAATATTACTATCATCATATGATAGAGATTTTTATATTCATGCACATATTCGATGAGCTTAAAACTAACATTCCTTAAGAAATAATTTTCATATTCTATCTTTATATATATAGTAAGGCTTCTCACTTGAGTTCTGTCTTCAGCTAAAGATCATATGTAAATAAAATCTGCTTATGCTAATATAGCGCCTGTCAAATTTTCATATGCAACGACACTCTCATTTACATACTTACACAACATTCAGTTGACGTCTGTAATTTAGCTGCTAGTTAAGATTTGCTGATTTCTTTCCTCTTTTGGCTGCTATACATATATTATTTCTTTATTATTTATTATTTAAGGTGTTACAGCATCACACCTTCTTGTTATCTTCTTATATGCTTTGTACCAGCAACACACACACTCTCACACATGCGAGTATTTACGTTGAGATTTGCCAAGTTGTTTGTTGATAAGGATTACGTTTCGCGCCTTTCTGCACGCACACACATTCATATACCTACACTTATAGAGTGAGGATGAAAAAAGGTGGAAATTTTGTTCTTACGAGCGAAGAGCAGCTGCTGGCGCGATGCCACATTTAATACTTTTGACACTTTATTACTTTTGCTAATCAGGATCGTAAAACAAGATTAGCATACTTACAAGCATACGTTTGTACATATGTATGTATGTATGACTGTAGTGTAAGCACACGCCTTTAAAAAGTTTATCGTCGTAACTTCATAGCAGCGCTAAATATAAATAAAATTCGTGATCACATTTTATACTTCACCACATTTGATTTGTTATTGTTTTTAGCTGAACACGAACATTTTATTTCATTTTACGGAGGAAAAATCTTTAGAAAAATGTAAAACATTTAGAATTTGTTAAAAATTGTATTTATATTAAAATTCGTTATCGTTCCTTAATCGCGTTCTAGAGTCTCGCTGGTTAACCCCACGACTGCTGCGATGGGCTTAGTTCATACGTACACTCGCTTGACACTCACCGTATTTTACGCGCCGTCTCGTACTGAGTAGCTTAGAGTACTGTGGCAACACAAATACTACACTAATTTGCTTGTACAGTGGCTGGCGTTGAAGAAGCTCGAAACGAGACGAGAAATAACACAAAACGTATGAAATAAAAAACCGCTGACAATAACAACAACTACAATAATATCGAGAATGCTACGTACATACACTACTAACAAATACAATGAGGCGAAGAGTAGTTTGAAACGAAAAACTCGAAAAATCGTACTTACAGATACTTTGTTGTAGTTGTTGTGTCTGTATTTTTTCTGTTTTGGGTATTGGCTTTGACTGAGTACCAACATATGACATACTTTGTATGTGGTGCGTATGTATGTAGGTATATCCGGCTATAATTGTACAATGTGCTCTTATAAGGGTTTATTTACCTACATATATATGTCGATGCATGTATTTCAATTGGTATGTTTGTATATGTGCCTGAATGCTTGAAAACGCTCAAAACAACAAACATCAGTCTAGCAGCGATAGAAGCCGCTCAATTGCTGCCGCCATTCATTAATGGAGGGTGCAAACACACACATACACATGTACAAAATAAGCACAACATCTGTCGTTCTATGGAAGTTTTGTACTGAAAATGTACAGAAAAATTGCAACATTTTATGAAATCTACCCCAGTCAAGAGCCACAAGCAAGCCACTCTTGGTGGATTGTGTGCGCTTGTTGCGATATTTGAGCAGAAAATGGCTCATTGAGTCAATCAATCTTCGAGTGAGAAATTACGTGAATTTAAGCATGATGAAATAATAGACAATGTGATGTAACTTTAAACGAGCAATTCTTGTTTGCTTGTATAGCCGAACGATCTCGGGAACGGCTCAAACGATTTAAATGAAATTTGGCACAGAGATAATGTATCACCTTGTAAGCCTTCTACCTAGGTGTTGCCACTTAGAATGTTTCACAAGGTTGCCACCTATTCGAAATCAAACAAAAATTGCATGAGGTATGCCGATATGGGTCTCAACCGAAAGGTATTTCACTCCGCATTACAATAGGGACATTTTTGAGTAGGGTTGCCATTTAGGGTTGCCACCTATTCGATATTAAAAAAATTGCATGGGATATGCCGATATGGGTATCAAACGAAAGGTATTTCACTCCGCATTACAATAGGGACACTTTTAGTAGGGTTGCCGTTTAGGGTTTGCCACCTATTCGAATGAAAAAGTGCATGAGATATGCCGTATAGTTATCAAACGAAAGGTATTTCACTCCGCATTACAATAGCGACATTTTTGAGTAGGGTTGCCGTTTAGGGTTGCCACCTATTGGAAATGAAAAAAAATTACATGAGATATGCCGATATGGATATCAAACGCAAGGTATTTCACTCCGCATTACAATAGGGACATTTTTGAGTAGGGTTGCCGTTTAGGGTTGCCACCTATTGGAAATGAAAAAAAATTACATGAGATATGCCGATATGGATATCAAACGCAAGGTATTTCACTCCGCATTACAATAGGGACATTTTTGAGTAGGGTTGCCGTTTAGGGTTGCCACCTATTCGAAATGAAAAAAAATTACATGAGATATGCCGATATGGATATCAAACGCAAGGTATTTCACTCCTACATTTTTGTGTAGGGTTGCCATTTAGGGTTGCGACCTATTCGAAATTAAAAAAATTGCATGAGATATGCCGACATGGGTATCAAACGAAAGGTATTTCACTCCGCATTACAATAGGGAAATTTTTGAGTAGGGTTGCCATTTAAGGTTGCCACCTATTAGAAATTTAAAAAAGAAACGTTGCCAGCACAACGAAACGTTGCCGAGCAAATCTAGGTCGCCCAGGTACTTATATATGTATGTACATAATTAATACAACTGAATAACTAAAATGAAAAAAAAACGAATTTGAAAAAATAACAAATAAATAAGAAAGGAATATAATAAAATTAAATGAAATTGAACTTAATTAAACAAAATGAAAATCTTAAAATAAATTAAATTAAAAAATAAAATTAAATTTAGTGAAACGAAATAAATAACAAAATGTAAAATAAAATAAAATAAAATAAAATTAAATTAAAAAACATTTTTTTTGTTTTGTTTTTTTTTGTTTAATTATTATTGGCCTTTAATCTTTAAAATTTATTAAACTATTTTATGAGCTCGAGGCCTTATCAAAATAAACAAGTAAAGAAGGTTAAGTTCGGGTGTAACCGAACATTACATACTCAGTTGAGAGCTATGGTGACAACATAAGGGAAAATAACCATATAGGAAAATGAACCGAGGGAAACCCTGGAATTTGTTTGTATGACATGTCTATCAAATGAAAGGTGTTAATGAGTGTTTTAAAAGGGAGTAATCCTTAATTCCATAGGTGGACGCCGTTTCGAGATATCGCCATAAAGGTGGACCAGGGGTGACTCTAGAATATGTTTGTACGATATGGGTATCAAATGAAAGGTGTTAATGAGTATTTTAAAAGGGCGTGGGGCTTAGTTCTATAGGTGGACGCCTTTTCGAGATATCGCCATAAAGGTGGGCCAGGGGTGACTCTAGAATGTGTTTGTACGATATTGGTATCAAAAGAAAGGTGTTAATGAGTATTTTAAAAGGGAGTGGGCCTTAGTCTATAGGTGGACGCCTTTTCGAGGTATCGCAACTTAGACTTTGTTTGTACGATATGGGTATCAAATGAAAGGTGTTAATGAGTATTTTAAAAGGGAGTGGGCCTTAGTTCTATAGGTGGAAGCCGTTTTCGAAATATCGCCATAAAGGTGGACCAGGGGTGACTCTAGAATGTGTTTGTACGATATGGGTATCAAAAGAAAGGTGTTAATGAGTATTTTAAAAGGGAGTGGGCCTTAGTCTATAGGTGTGGACGCCTTTTCGAGGTATCGCAACTTAGACTTTGTTTGTACGATATGGGTATCAAATGAAAGGTGTTAATGAGTATTTTTAAAAGGGAGTGGGTCTTCGTTCTATAGGTGGTCGCTTTTTCGAGATATCGCCATAAAGGTGGACCAGGGGTGACTTTAGAATATGTTTGTACGATATTGGTATCAAATTAAAGGTATTAATGAGAGTTTTAAAAGGGAGTGGTGGTAGTTGTATATGTGAAGACGTTTTCCAGATATCGACCAAAATGTGGACCAGGCTGACCCAGAACATCATCTGTTGGATACCGCTAATTTATTTATATATGTAATACTTGCCAAGATTTCAAGGGTTTTTTATTTCGCACTCCAGAAATTTTCATTTTCTTCTACTTAATATGGTAGGTGTCACAACCATTTTATAAAGTTTTTTCTAAAGTTATATTTTGCGTCAATAAACCAATCCAATTACCATGTTTCATCCCTTTTTTCGTATTTGGTATAGAATTATGGCATTTTTTCGTAATTTTCGATATCGAAAAAGTGGGCGTGGTCATAGTCGGATTTCGTTCATTTTTTATACTAAGATAAAGTGAGTTCAGATAAGTAAGTGAACTACGTTCAGTTAAGATATGTCGATTTTTGCTCAAGTTATCGTGTTAAGGGCCATGCGGAAGGACAGACGGACGACTGTGTATAAAAACTGGGCGTGGCTTCAACCGATTTCGCCCATTTTGACAGAAAACAATTAACGTCAGAAAATCTATGCCCCTACCAAATTTCAAAGGGATTGGTAAATTTTTGTTCGACTTATGGCATTAAAAGTATCCTAGACAAATTAAATGAAAAAGGTCGGAGCCACGCCCATTTTGAAATTTTCTTTTATTTTTGTGTTTTGCTGCACCATATCATTACTGGAGTTGAATGTTGACATAATTTACTTATACACTGTAAAGATATTAAATTTTTTGTTAAAATTTTACTTAAAAAAAATTTTTGCAAATTTTTATTAAGCGTACATATAGTAATAGGAGTAACGTTCCTGCCAAACTTCATAATGATATCTTCAACGACTGCCAAATTACAGCTTGCAAAAGTTTTAAATTACCTTCTTTTAAAAGTGGGCGGTGCCACGCCCATTGTCCAAAATTTTACTAATTTTCTATTCTGCGTTATAAGTTCAACTCATCTACCAATTTTCGTCGCTGTATCGATCTTTTGTAATGAATTATCGCACTTTTTCGGTTTTTTCGAAATTTTCGATATCGAAAAAGTGGGCGTGGTTATAGTCCGATATCGTTCATTTTAAATAGCGATCTGAGATGAGTGCTCAGGAGCCTACATACCAAATTTCATCAAGATACCTCAAAATTTACTCAGTTATCGTGTTAACGGACGGACGGACGGACATGGCTCAATCAAATTTTTTTCGATCCTGATTATTTTGATATATGGAAGTCTATATCTATCTCGATTCCTTTATATATGTACAACCAACCGTTATCCAATCAAACTTAATATACTCTGTGAGCTCTGCTCAACTGAGTATAATTAATTAAATGAAAAATTTTATGAAAGTATTATTTTGGTTAAAGAAGCAGTTATTCTTCCAGGGGAAGAATTCAATAGTCTAGAATTAAAGATAGTGAAGTAAAACTGCAAAAAAGGAACAAAAATTAACATAGAAAAAAAATTTGTAAAATTTTGAACAGAATTTTTTAGACAAATAGGGCTCTCCTAAGTGAATTCCTCGTCAAAAGTATAAAATCGGCTTTATTTTATTACTAGTGCCTATTTTTTTACAGGGAAGTGAGCCCAACAAGCAGGTTAAGAAAGAAACTTTGACTAATTATTTCATGAGCTATCAGTGTGAAATGAACGTAAGCTCAAATAAATCATATAAAATTTGGGAAAACACATACCCTCGCTGATATCAAAATCATGTTTTCCAAGTGGTTTTCCTACCAAAGTAAGCCTCCGAGTTGCAACATCCTCCGAGTTGAATCGACTTTGACGCGGCCCGAAGCATAGTCACCTGTAGCACCCTATTGCATCATACAATTATACACAAAACTACTTGGCGGCCACCGTGGTGTGATGGTAGCGTGCTCCGCCTATCACACCGTATGCCCTGGGTTCAACTCCCGGGCAAAGCAACATCAAAAATTTTAGAAATAAGGTTTTTCAATTAGAAGAAAATTTTTCTAAGCGGGGTCGCCCCTCGGCAGTGACTGGCAAGCGCTCCGAGTGTATTTCTGCCATGAAAAGCTCTCAGTGAAAACTCATCTGCCTTGCAGATGCCGTTCGGAGTCGGCATAAAAACTTTGTAGGTCCCGTCCGGCCAATTTGTAGGGAAAATCAAGAGGAGCACGACGCAAATTGGAAGAGAAGCTCGGCCTTAGATCTCTTCGGAGGTTATCGCGCCTTACATGTATACTTGGCTAAAAAGACCAAAACAAATTGATAACGTTGTGATGTTGTTGTTGTTGTAGCGATAAGAGTGTTATCGAGTTGATGGTCCTTTGCCGGATGCAGATCCGGCACGTTCCGGTACCAAGCCCGACCATCTCAGGAACGATTTGTTAGGCCATACCGCCCTCCCACCCTCTAGATCCATGAGGAGTTCGGGGTCGCCAAAGCATCGGCTGTTAATGAAACAGGATTCGCCACTGATAGGTGAGGTTGACAATTGGGTTTGGAGAAGCGCTGGCAAACTGAAAAGGTAGCGCTACACAACCTCTTGAATCTGGTATTTTACTCGCCTCTTACGACAGGCATACCTACCGCGGGTATATTCTAACCCCCTAACCCGGTGGGGGGATAACGTCTTGATCGACGGTAGACGTAGTGCACGAGTCCTCAATGAATGCACTGTATGTGAACTCATAACACCATTACCTTGTCGTTGGCAATATATATGCACTCTACTAGGAGAAAGTGAGAGCAGTGGTGTCGTGGATAAACTTTTTACTTAACAGACAGCTAAGGATTTCTCTACTCTGCTCTCATACTTTCTCACTAAGAGCGGATTTTGGACAAACGAAATAACGTTTCTAGTGCTCCATCGAACACGGAAATACAGCATCTGGTGCGATGAGGAGTGTCTTTGGATACTCACACTGCAATGCACGAGCTATGTGAGCGATATCGTGACGTCAAAAAGGAAGACATACGCCTAGTTGGAAGAAAGAAAAAAACTGTGGCCGAACGGAGTTAGAAGGTAACGTAGTTATGATCCAATTCAATAATTGTTTTTCTCAGTAAAACAACAACAACAACAACATCATTGAGTTACGTCATTAACCAGCGTTTGGCGATTGGCAGCAAGTTTTACGATGGACAGCGTCATTTCAGTGTGAGCTCGATGGCGCGATATGTAGGTGACGTACTACTCTTGTGTAGTGCCACTCCGACCAGAGCTACCTTATATCGAACTAGATTTCCTATAATATAATGTTATTGATATTAAGTTAACCTATATCCACTTGTAGCTTTTTATCGAGGCAATATTTCAGTTTATTATACACTGACCAGGTCAGTGATTACAGGGCAATATTTAAATATTTTCTTTTTTTCCTCTTACGCGTTTCAATGCTTTCGCATCTTCTTCATGGAGTCCTGCTTTTATTTAAAAAAGAAAGCAACTAGTAAATTAAAAAAAAATGTACCTCGATTCAAACCAAATGTTACTAAATTAAATTAATTATATTAAAATTTAATTATTAATTTAAATACATTAAACTTAATTGAACTAAGTCAAAATATGTATATTGTGTAAAGAAAACTGCAAAAGTTACTCAAATTAAATCAAAATTAAGAAAAACTAAAATCAAAGAAAGTGAAATCATTAGAAATTAAACGCCTAAAAATGCCTTTTCTTACTTTGTGTGACTTTAGTCAGCCATTTTTATACCTTTCATGAACATGAAATGGTATATTAACTTGGTTTCGATGTTTGTAACGTTAAGAAATATAGAAGATAGACTCACCATTAAGTATACCGAATTGATCAGGGCGACGAACTGAGTTGATATAGCCATGTCTGTCTGTCCGCCCGTCTGTCTGTTTGAACGCAAACTAGTCCATCAAATTTTGAGATATCTCAATGAAATTTGGCATAAGGATGTATTTTTGTATTATATTAGACATTTGTCGTATCCGGTAAGATCGGACCACTATAACATATATCTCCCATACAACCGATCGTTCATATCAGACGATTTTGGCCATTCCTGCCGCAATTTAGATAGTATAAAACTGAAACTCGGTGATACATATTCTAAGATATCATAGATATCATAGAAGATATCCTGAAAAAATCACTTTGATCGGAGCTACATATAATATATATACCATACAACCGATCGTTCAGATAGAAAGATTTTTGGCAATTTCTCCCTTAGTTTCCATTTTAAAAACGTGAAACTTGGTGATATATATTCTAATATATCATAGAAGATTTCCTGTAAAAGTCATTTCGATCGGAGCTATATATAATATATATCCCATACAACCGATCGTTCAGATAAGGGGTTTTTTTTGCCATTTTTTTATTTTATATTTATCTTAAAAATCGTTTAGGTTTGTACATCTGTTCACTATATATTTTCTTATCTTATACATCCGATTATTTGGAGATTACGAACGGGATAAGATTATTGTTCAGCCCCATTCATGAAAGGTATGAAGTCTTCGGCACATCCGAAGACAGTCCCGTCCTTAATGCCTAAACTCTTAGTTTCGTTTTACAAACTATCTGCTTAAGTGTTTTATTTATGACTTACTCACTAATGTCGCAAATCGGTTCATTCATGTTATCGCCATAAATAAGTGAATCCTACCGAAAAGGAAGTCGTTTCTACACATGGTTTCATTTTCAAATATATATACATATACTAACATATTTATGTACATACTCATTTTACCTCCTGTATATCAATAACTTTTTCGTTCCTATCCACTTTGTTTTGAAATTCGTCTCACCCAGGGTGCTGACGTTTTAATGTTTTTATTTTTATCTTCAATGTCTGTTCATAAATAAATTGTTTGTACATTCAATATGTTGGCAGTGCTTGAAGTCAGGTTTTAAATTACTGTTATGTCAAAGTTGAAGTCATTTTAATGGCCACACATTTTACAGATGTATATATGCATGTATGTATATACATACGTCTGCACAGATCCGAAAAAAAAATCTCGGCTTGAGTCTGTTTTTCTGCATTTCTTCTTTGGTTACATTTTCTTCTTCTTTTTCGTTTTGGTGCCATTGGAACGGTTGTATTGCCTTCAGTGTTGCCCATACTGATGATTTATTTTCAAAATTAAAATTTTTTAATTGCTTATCGTAACGAATATTTAGGTTTTCATGGCTTCGAAAAATGTTTCCGAAGAAATGTCTCAAAAAATAGCTTCGTATATGAAGCTATCAGCACAAAAGTGTTGTAACCCACAAAATCTTTTCGATTCTGGTGTAAAAGCACACTAGTAGGCCACAAGAGGCAAAACAGAAATAACCGAAATCATTTTTCAAAAACGCCTTAGCTAAGAATTTATTGAATAACGCCTTATCTCTGAATTCGGCCGAAGAACTGATTATCTCGGTATTGGTGCAATAGTCGTATATGCAACACATTTTGACCTGGTTCTGAGACATAGGGCTATTGAATAAAATTCTAAGACAAAGCGTTCTTCAACCAATTACTTTTATATTGTAACGAATTTACTTGCAACTCCCCTTATTTGCAATCTTCTGCTAAGTTCGTATCACTAAACTGTTGAATAAATAACTCCAATATTGAATAATGGAAAAATGGCCTTTATTAAAGTACTCACAATAAATAATACTGCTATTGCTCGTCAGATAGCGTCTTAATCAAAACTGAATTATTCTGCCTCTACTGTTGTTGCCTTTTATACTCTCTGATTTCCTCGTTCGCATCTTCTAGGCGCTTCCATTTCCAGAATCTACTAGTTGGCCATCAGCTATCAAATTTCTCAGCTGTAACTACAATTGCACGATTTTATAGCTTCTCTCATTGCATACTTTCGGCAGTATCTTAGATATATGCATGTGGTTGTACGTTGCTTCTCAGCTGCGTGTATGTACATACGTGTAGACATAATGATTGACTCGTTTACGTACATACAAGTGTGGCAGCTTGCTTTATTGTTGTTGTGGCTTTATTTACTTAGTATCAGATTAGTGATGGGAGTATCACTTAATGTCACTAATATTCGTCACAATATGTTTCTTTATATTGTTTCTTTTAAAAATGTCTGATAAAGCTTTTTCTCAAACAAATACTTAGATAGATAGCTCTCTAACTAGTAGCCAAGGTATGGTAATATTGTTTCAAAATGTGAAAATATTTGTATTTTAAATCATTGTGGATAAAACAAGTGTGATATCTTATCCGTCAACTGCCTGACAGAATGTTCAAGGTGGCTACTTTTTGGCATTTTGGCAGCGTATTGACAGGATGTTCAATATGGCGTCGCATACGGTCGCCTATATACAGCGGGTGATAGAAAGAGACAGGATGAGAGCACGATAGTCACTTTGAAAATCTGGTGATCCATTCTATTTTGTAATTTTGATGTCTATACAGAAGTTATCAGACTTGTCTTATCCACAATGTTTTAAATTTTCCACAGAAACCAATGAGTTAAGATTATTCGATATCGAGATTTTGTTTTCATACCTTAATCTTCTGCAAATTGAAGTCTTAAAATATTGAGACTTTTATTTTACTTCCTCTGGCAACGATAGTTGCTGCTGTACATACATATTTAGCAAGTCTGCAAACCATTCAACAATTCAATTGGCTTTTTGAAAAGTTGTTTTAACTAAATATTAGAATTTTTGTCGATATAATGATATATTAGCAAAGTATGGTGAACCGCCAGGTTTTCTCAGATGATAGTACTTCGTTCCGTCTACTTCCAAACTCAGTTTTTCGCCTTTATATCTAGACCATAATAGTAACAGATTGCAGCTGTGTGGTTTAGATCTACTGCTCGAATTATCTTATACTGCGCACAGGTCCTTCCCAGCACTGAAAGGGCTAATGCTGTTACTCAAATGAACTTGAATTCTGAAACAGCATAAAGGCACTCCTTCTTCGTTTTGCCCAGACGTGATTTGAAAAAGACACAAAAATAATGCTTGTGGACTTTCAGCCCATGGATCTTGTACAGTACTTTTTTGTGCTTGCGGCACTATCGTTTTTTGCCAATACACCGAAAGAAATGTTGCTAATAAAATCAACAAATATTTTGTTAAAATTACTGACTCACAATCACGCCAACTGATTTTTCTGTTAAAAGCACTGATTCCATTGATCACTTCAACATCAAACAACTGTCAATATTATGCCAATACATTAGCTAATTTTAAAGAGTAACTTACTTTGACGGTGCTCACTACTTTTTCTTATGACCATGATGCCGCGAACATATCTGTCATATCAACAGCCTTCACTGTTATTCTAATTTTTACAGAAATCTGTTATTGTAACAGTTTTCGTTGGTAATTTTGGGGTAGCTTGTTGATTTGACTGCCGAAACGTCCAGTTCAGATTCAACAATTGGCGCGAGTTTATTCATCAGTTAATTGCGATGGATTCAAATTAACAGAGATTTCGATTGAATTGACCCGTAATTCAGCTTTCTTTACGTGTTAGGAGGGTTATTCTCTACATAATTCAAGTGTGCTCTTTACTTCGTTTGTCGTGATTTTTTTTAATATCGACCAAAATATTTTCATATCAATTAAATTTTGCGAGGCCGTGCGACATTTCTCATCACACCACCCAGCCAGCATTTTTTGAAAATTTTGATCAAAAAATATTTAAATATCATACCCCAAGATGATTAAAAACGTTCAAATTTAAAAGCATTTTCTGTTCGAAAATTAAAGTATCGTCGGGAGAAAAATGTACCATAAATGTGATTATTCTTGAATAATCATTTATGATTCCTATTTCGAAACGCTTTTTATTCATATTTTATATCATTGTAAAATTGAGCTTTAATTACTCTAAACTGCCTTAAACTTATTTGACTGCTTTTCACAGTCATTGTCTGATCATATTCGTGCATATATGTAACACTCCTATTTTGCTACAAAAGGCTAGGTACATTCCCAAACATCAGAGTGCCGATATATTGATGTTTAAATGTTTCTGTTTTTGTATTCAATAATCGAATGCACCTAAATTTAAGTTTTTCTTGTCACACTTATGCTGCTACAATCACAAACATTTTATAGGCTGTCTTCTTTGATTTCGAATTCAAAACACATTGCGAGCATTTTCTATTAGCAATATAGGAGTATTACATATATGTATTCGTGAATATATTTCAATCGTTTTGGTTGAGATTTTTGAACCATTTTTGAATGCCATTATAATGCATTTATTCTTCATATCTCATTCAAAATAGGATACTATACATAATAATCTTTTTCATCAGGGGAAGAAAGCATGCGAAAGTGAGCTATTCGAACCACAGCTAAAGCGGCAATTATCAACCGACGTGTGCCGTACGTACGGACGTTTGTCGTACGAAACACGTTTGACCGAACCCTCAAGCCCGTGGGAATCAATGTGTTCGTCTGTGTACATGTACATAACATATTTGTGTGTGTATTGTTTACAGATAAGCAATGCTGCCATTGACCATTTTGCATGCATGCTTATGGAAACATCAACTTTTTCCAATTTAATTTTTGATGTTGTAAAAGGCTGGAATTAATATTAAGTAAATATAAATAGATTACATATTTATAATCTGCACTTTTACATATGTAATTATTTCGAATTATTTTCACAATTTTTCAAACTTTAATTAGGTGTTTTTTCATAAAACTGCAAACGGTCAAAAATTAACGCACAAAAGTTTACTAGGCAACTCTATCTAGCGAGAGAGCGATCAGCTGACACCTTCTTACAGAAAAAATCAAAATTATTTTGATTTCTACGTTCCGGGCTACGTACGTACGGGCGTTGCACGTCGGTGAGTTTTCGTTTACATTGCACACTGATAAGATAGGTCGTGTCAGCTGACACGTTTTTGGTACGTACGTTCGTAACTGCCGCATTACTCGCAAACAAACTTAACAGATATACACCTGCGACTACAACATCCAACATGAGCATTATCGCCTACATCTTAAAATACGGATACGATACGGGATGTTGAAGGCGTATCCAGGTATGTCAAGATAGTTTCATTACCTGGGGTTAAAATAGCTCACAACCTACTTATGTATTGTCCAATCATTATGTATTTTCTGGGAAGCTGAAGGGGAGAAATGGTTGGGGAAAACTTGGTTCACGAGCAGCATTACATTATTTTTGTCTTGAAGAATGTATTTTGCATAAATAATAAAATTTTTATATATTTTTTCTTAGCTTCATGATTGAAAAAATATGTGTATGTGAAAAAAGAAATTTTTTAATGAAAAGTAAAATTTCAACAAGTATAAAATTCATTATTCAGTCAACAAATATATTCATAAAAGATTCAGAAAGCTGAATGAAAAAATGATTATAAATTTTTGATCACCTAAAGTAAACACATTTGATTCAAATATGATTCGAAAATGTGATTGAAAAACTATATTCAGTTTTTGATCATCATAGGTAAGCATATTTGATTATTCTTTTTGTTGGTTTTTATGAAATATTAAAATTTAGTCATTAAAGGACTTCAAAAATGATTCCAAAAAGTGATCGAAAAATGCTTTTTAGTTTTTCATCATCAAAAGTATTCATATTTGATTATTTCTTTTGTTCATTGTATGATAACTCATTATTTAGTCAGAAAGAGTAATAAAATTGTATTGATATGTAGGGAAATTCAAAATTGAATCACCTAAATGCTGAGTGGGCAGTCGCTTACACGAGTTCGCTTACACTCTGTTCGCAGGAAATAAAAAATATGTTCTTACTTCCCGCTTACAAAGTTTGCACACCGATAGCTGAGGTGCTAGAGTTGAGTTGAGAATTTACCTGCTGTCTGTTTCGTAAGATGTTTCACGTTAAATTACGAGCCAAAGTAGCATACATCCCGTAGTCGGTTTGCATCCCTGTATTTTGCTTTGCAAAACCTTTCACTTTGTCTGCTGGATTTGTTTTGCGTTGCTACATTGAACTCGAATGCCGCGTGCGACATGTAGCAAAACAAATGCCGCTCAATGGCAAATACGGTACATACATGCATGACCAATACGTTGTGCCGGATTGCATCGGCAATGCCATTCATTATCCATTTAAGTTTGGTTTGCACACGGATCAGTTTGCATGTTGGGTCGCATGTATGCACACTATTGAGAGAAAAGGATAATCCGACTTTGGTTGGTTATCATCGATATGTCACGTTTAGATCATTGAACAGCATTGCTATAGTTTTATTCTTACGCACAGCTAATACAATTACAATACATGAGAGAGACTCTTCTTTGACATGTCTTTCCTTAGGTTGTCTATTACATTAACACTACGGAAAAGGTATGTTTCTTGGGCAGATTTATCTCAACCATATGGTCCTGTTGGTCAAACCCTCTTGCCCTCGCATATTAACAATTCAGAATATGAGTCTTGTCCAGCTATCTTACTATTTTAGAAGTAATACAGGCATTATATGCTAAAGGTCTGAGGTCCCATCACAAATTGATGCTTCACTGTTCCTTTTCTTCCAAGGAAACTGCAATTCCTTAGCTTGGACCTCAATAGTTGAGTGCATGGTGAAAACCAAATCTAGTCTGTATATGCTCTTTATTTATGTATTTAAAGGCTCAATATCGCATTTCATTCTATGAAGCCCTCGGACTTCTAGAGTTCCTGCAGTACCTACTGCAAATGTTTTGCGTTATTTATAATCCCTTTAAAAAAACTTAAAAGTGCGTTTATTGATATGACCGAGGAACCTAAAAACCTCCTTCGACATCAAGAGTCAATGCAGCCCAGGTTGGTCATCGCCTGTCTATATGTTATGATCTCCGACACCCATGTTAAGGAAACTATAAGTCGACTACTCTTCAAAGACTCCTAACTATTTTGCAATATCAGAAAAACCTTATTAATTTGACTTTTTAGTGAAAGTAAGTTGCAGCTCGTCATATTGGTAAACTGCATTACCTCTGTATTTGAGGGACTTAGGCCGAGACCTTACATGATCGCATTTATTACATTACAGACCCATTATTTGTCCATTAAATATTAAAAATTAGTCGCCCCGAAATTTCAATTTTGTCTGGGCAAGACATTCTGTGATGTTGACAGGAGCTACGAATGATGTTTCACTCGCATAATTTCTGAGTAAACTTATGAAAAAAATTTATTAAAATTTACCGTTCTTCATAACTTCGTTCTTCACCACCGCGAACGTGAACTTTCAAGCCTACGACTCCCCTCCCAATGGCAGAGGACCACAAAAAAAAATTTAGCATGCAGATGCCATAAACCACAATTAAAACAATGAATGAATGAGCATAAAATACATTATGAGAGGAGTAACGATATAACTATAACGGAGCGTAACATACAGAAAACAATTAGAGGGCCCAAACCCAATAGATATTTGTCGAACACTTTAAGGTATAATGATTAATTCTATGTCTGATTATATTCCAAACCGTCCCTAAATCTTTTCAGAGATTTTATTTCTCAGGTGATCATTTCATGTGATATTTGAGCGCTGATCCTCTTGTGCCTTGAAAAATATTGCTTCAAGTCTGCAAGAGAAAATCTAATGTATTTTCGAAATTTTATGGTATCTGAGTTGCATGTTTCTAATATCATATCATCAATTACGGTGAACAAAAAGGGGAAGGAGCAGGGTAGGAGAAAAGGACGAAAGTTGGAGAGATGTGGGAAGGACGGGTGAGAAGGAAGGAATGAAAAATTAAGAGGATTAAAAGAGGGAGGGGATGCAGGGCGGAAAACAGCGGGAAGCGGAAACCAAAAGGGAGAGATGGGTGGAGGGGGAATTGAAGTGGTTGTATATACTGTGTAGAGGTTGCCGGCGCAATTTATAGCTTCTACGGCCCAATTGCCAGCCTAACCCACCCGTGGCCAATTCTCTTTATTTAGCAGGCGAGGATCTGGCGTTTTCCAGTTCCCCTCTGAGGGAAGGGGTTAAATGACCTATTTCAACATAGTTATATCATATAGTTCCTGCGATAATCGGGCTAGTACCTTAACGGTGCTATTTATCGGAATGTACCAGATCAATACCCATCAACATCGATAAAACTCCATAAAAGTCTTTTATCGCTACATCAAGAAGAAGAAAAAGTGAAAGACGGAGAGCAAGAAGAAGATGATGAAGTTAAAGGTATTGACGGGGAAAAGGATAAAGTAGTGGAAGAGGAGCCGAAAAAGAACGTATAGTGAAAAGAATGGAAGAGGAGAACTTAGAATAAAGTTTTTCTAAGCAGGGTCGCTTCTCAGCAGTGGTTTGGCAAACACTCCGAGTGTATTTCTGCAATGAAAAGCTTCACAGTTAAAATTTATATTTTTACTAGAAGACCCGGCAGACGTTGTCATGCCCTAAATTTGGCCAATCTGCATACATTTTAATAAGCTTTTCCATCTGACTCTGCCCTCCCCCTCTTCACTTTTTCCTAATCCTTTTATTCACTCCTCCCTCCGTCTTTTTCGCTTCATCTATCTCCATCTTCATCTCATTCTATCTCTTTCTCAATCTTCTTCTCCTTCTCTCTTTTCTCTTCTCTCAATTTCTTCTCATTGTTCTGCATCTCTCTAGGGGTACCCGGGTCCACGTTTTGGCCTATATATCGAGACCCTAGTCACCCAGGGGTATGAAAAATTACCCTATACTAAAGCACTCATCAACAGCTTTCATTGATATCCATATTCTATAAACACACTAGGGGTACCCGGGTCTACGTTTTGGCCTATACCTCGAGACCATAGTCACCCAGTCACCTATCCTATATTTCAAGTTAGATCAAACTACACACGGGTAGCAAACACAAATTCAAAATCGGTTCAGTAGTTTAGGAGTCCATTGGCCTCAATTGTGTGACACGTGTTTTTTATATATTAAGATATGTCTTGCAGGAGTCGGCGTAAAACATGTACATAGGTCCTGTCCCGCCAATTAAAAGGAGAACGGCGCAAGCTGGAAAACAAGTTTGGCCTAAAATCTCTTTTTTTTGGAATATACATTTTATACCCGTTTCCTGATGTCATATTTGGTTTATGATTTTAGACATTTGATTTTCTCTACTCATAGTCATTGGCATCTTACTTTGTGTCCACTCCAAACTGCACGCCTTTTTATTTGCACTCTATTATCTATAATCAATTTTCAATTTTATCCACACCCTGTACTTTTCTCCTCATTTTATGTTTTAAAACACTTATTGAAAAATTATGCGCCCGCCCTTGTTCCTTAACGCTTGCAACGGAAGTGGGGGGCAAATTGAACCTATGTACATATATGTTAAAAATACAAATGCACATACATATTTACAAATGAACATGCCACATGCAACGCTTGGACTTGCCACGTTCACGTTGTGCAAAGTACGCAGACGCACAGCCAGACAAAGAACGGGACGTAAAAGCAAAAAAACCAAAAACAAGTCAGACGAGATGCTGTAGGTACTATGTGTGTAGGTATACGAGCATATGTACATATCTATGCATACGTAAATAGGTAGGTCGAATTGTAATACGGCTTACCGGCTGCCGGCTGTTTGTACTGTTGTTGTGCCCTCAGGATGCATCTATACTAGAATTCACAAACATATATGTAGATGCACATTAGCCTGTCTCACCTTCGTTACAAGAAAAATATGGTATTTTTTATAACCATTCCTCATCATCAGGTTTTCTCTCTAAATTGCATGTTCGATTTTAGGCCTCCATATAAACTCAAGCCAGTCTTCTCTTTTTAGCTAAATTTGCCGTCAATTTAAGTCTAACTTACTTACTTAATTGGCGCTTAAGCATTTAAACAATTATGGCCGTCCAACAAGACGCGCCAGTCGTTTCTTCGCTGAGTCATGCCAAGGGAGTCGGGACCGTCCTCTTCATCTGCTTCCATAGGCGGGTTCCGATAAAAATACATTCTTACTCCAATTTGAGTCACGAAGGAATTTTAAGTCATTCATTATGGCATTTGGTAAGGTGTAGGTTTCCTGCTTGCTTAGTTCTTGCTGCAATTAGCGCAAATGTGCCGTTTTGATATACTATATCCATCCCGCCGAGCTAAAATATTTCAAAAGGCTTCCAAGCCTAACATCCTTATAATAAGTTCAAGAGACCTTAATAAAATACTTTGACTGTGCGCTAAATAGTCACATAGTAGTTGCTCCCTCATTTCCCACGAGCCCGAAAGAGTGCAGTTGTGACAGGAAGTATTGTATTCCAATCCCACACATGCCACATAAACACCTATAACCCGGTGCTGACAAATATATGTATGTAAATAGCTCTTGGTGCGTTCCAGGAGTGTAAGGACTCACTAATTACTGCATTCGGATTTCATTATATCGCTGCTGCTATAAGAAAGGATGGATGGACTGTTACCGACAATATTTGTATCCAGTAATGCTTTTCAAACCTCCTTAATACTAAAAATCTCGGATTGAAGCACGCTCACTGAGTTCAGGAGACGTTTTCCAGGTACATTTCCGGTAGTGAAGCACACATTCCCGCCACGCTTCACAAGCAATTTAAGGTCCGTATGCTAAAACTGAGTCGTCGATCCTGGAACGAACTCAAAATTTGTTCAATGCCGCCTTTCAAGAGGCAGCAAACTAAAAAGCTGTGATGAACACTATCCAGAATATGCTGGTGTGCGTATGTACACTAATCTGGATCGATTTGTTTAGACGAAAGTTAATCTATATCGCGCAAAAAAAACTGTTATCGCCAACGTGTTTACAACAGTTTTTGAAAAAAAAATATTTTTTGGGTTTTGGGGAGTGTTTTGGTTGAACAATTGACCCTTTCGGCATTTTTTTCCAGGCTCGAAAATTATTTTCTTGGGTATGCGTAAAGGAACTTTTTTTCCTAAGCCCAAATCCTATCGAAAAATCGATGGCGCGATATCGGTTAATAAATCGACCCCGTCTAATGTACTCCCTTTCCGGAGTCCCGAACCATCGAAGCCCGAATACTGCATTTTAGCACATTACTGCTCAGTAAATTGTGCACGGTAGAATATCTAAGTCGTTAGTTCTGTCAGCTGATCCCACTTTTTGATAAGCATTAACCCGTTGCAATCAAAACTTTGTAATAAGCTTTTGTTTCAGAGGCACTCTAAGTACAACTTGGTATTTATGTCCTAATGGTGAAGAGCACCAGGTCTGCTGGGACACCCAAATCCTTTGGTATCCGCCCATCCACTAAGCCTTAACCTCACTCCTGCTGGATTGACGGAATAATATATTGTCTGCAGCACAAAACCAAAGCTGTGGTGACAAGACACCGCTCTATGGAGTCATTCTTCTCGTACATGCTGTAACCCTACTAATTCTCATGTTAGTGTTTATCATTCTGGGCTACAGGTCCGTAAATATCTAGTTCCAAATCGGATCTGAATGTTTACAAAAATCATGAAGAGCATATTTTATTGCTTGCCGTACGCCATTGAAGGCTCGAGATAACCAACCTAGGAAGGTAGGTTAATTTTCGAATACTTTTCGCAGCAAACGACGAACCGGTTTTTAGGGAACAGACCACAGTGGACACTCTCCAATTAGAAGGAATTTGATTTAGCAGAGCAGGGCTATCGCAGCATCGATAGACGAAATCTATCCGGACTTTGAGAGACGTGGAGTGCTCACGAGAAAATTTCTCCGGATTATGTTCATAAAAATGCATCTTGTTTATCTGCCCTAATGCAATATACTGACGTACATAAATTAAATGTATGCGATATGTACATATTATGATGAATTCCAAGTCTGACAAGAGAGCAATACCAATTTTTTTAAGTATATTGAGTAATATAGCAATTAAAAGTAATATGCACTCAAATGCATTGCAATTGCTTGACAATCCAAAACTCTTTACGAAGATATTGCTGAAGCAAAGAAGAAATAAGAATTTCCAGAGAAAAGACTACGAAAGTTAAAATCAAAATTTATTAAATGGAAAACAGGAAAAACAAGATTCGCCCACTGTCAGTTTTGGCTGCAATTGCATCAGCAACGCCCAGCATCGACAAGCGATAGCTGAAGACTCCAGCGACAGCAGTAACAACAACCAACAAGTTTGTATCTAGAAAACCATGTTCGCTTCGTACGTTAGATGCTGCACGCGCCCAAGTGACACAGTCTATATGTATATCGAACTTTCTTGATCTTTTTATATACCATAAGTACATACATATGTACATAGCTGGTGTACATGCATTAAGAAAAACAACTGCAAGTAAAAAACTTCTGTGCAGATAGTTTATTGAACTTTTCGAATACACATTCAGAAGCTTAACAGAACAGAACCGATCGCACACTTTGGCTTGCCTTCTTTTATAGCTGCGCCATTGCAATCATGCAGCTAACAACACAGATTTCGTTTGATCGAGAAAGAAAAGCTGGGAGAAGTACATCGGAACTGACGTACACTGAAAAAACTTCGGCGTATAATAAATTATATTCCAGCGTCAGCCATACTGAGGTTCATAGGAGATCTGAGGTCCAACCTCAAGTCATGCATTTAGTGGCGCCCTAGGTTTCAGTTTTCTTTTGCTGCTCCGGCATTCTCGAGTGCTCCGAGATATTTGATGAAATTAACAGTTTCTGGAGCTCCTCCTTCTTTTTTTCTTGTAGCAATAAATGTATTCCCCCGAATTTACACTGAAAAGATTTTCATGGCAGAAGTGCACTCGAAGTGTTTGCCAAGCCACTGCCGCATTGAAAGCAATTTTTCTAAATTTGTTGATGTTGCTTCGCCCTGGCCTTGAATCCAAGCCCATCACACCACGGCGGCCTTTCACATATTTGTTAAGCGAACAAATTATTCATCAATCAAAAGCTATTTTGTCACGCAAGAGTTTCGATGCATTTCCAGAGACAATTCAAAAGCTTTTTAATAATCTTGTTTCTGAAAATTTTGGAGATGTCTTTATATATGAGCCGGTGCAAAGTTCCAACCGTCGCATTACTATCAAATATTTAACTCAGCTTAAGTTCAGACATACAAACATGTAACATGAGTGTGAAATTCAAAATAGCCAATACCAATTTGCTGGTATAGCATATTATCAACACCGACGATGCATAGATGAGTTATTAATTTGTTATCTAAGGGTTACAAATTTGTTATCGATAACAAACATTATCGTTGTTATCGATTTGATATCGGTCGGCTATCGATACATTTTTATAACATACCGATAATTTTCCGAAGAAAATATCAAAGAACCACTCGAAATTTTTCGTAAACAAATAACTTTTCCAATGCAACTCGATAACAAACCAATAACTTTTTGATATTTTTTGGATTCTTAGTCAATAAAGTTCCGATAATAATAACAGCCTAGTGACTTTTCCTATGAACGAATAAATTGTACGGAACCCTGCAAAAATGATTCCGAAATAGTCCCCAAATGTTCCCTAATACATCCCCAAATGACCTCGAAATAAATTCTAAAACAATCCCAAAAAAACCCCAAAATAATAACGAAATTATCTCAAAATCAAAGTGAAACATCATTGATGCAAAACTATTTTTTGCTAAGTTATAGCTTATTTTATACGTCCACGACCCTTTAAAATTTTTTTTTATAAAAGTGGGCGTGGTCGTTAACTGATTTCGTTAATTTTTCTTCAAAGCATTCCTTATAGTGAAGGCAACCTCTCTGCCGAATTTTGTTACGATAGGTTTAAAGATTTTTGATTTATGATTAATAATATTTGTTAAATTGATTTTATCACAAGTGGGCGGTGCCACGCCCATTTAAAAATTTTTTAAAAATTTTTTTTCGATACTGATAATTTTGATATATGGAAGTCTATACTTATGTCGATTCCTTTATACCTGTACAACCAATCGTTATCCAATCAAAGTTAATATACTCTGTTTGGAAAGCACGCTGAGTATAAAAAACGTTTGGCCATTGATAATCCTAAACGTTTCTCAAGGATAGTGGGAAAACATATGAAATTATTTTCATAAATTAATCACAGTGAAAAATCGAAAAAAATTCAAAATCTTTGAGAAAGCTTTTTTTGTGCTTGGAACTCGGTTGTTATCGGTGATAAACGGAATTGCTTTTCTTGGTTAACCGTTAAATGCAATCTGTGGTGTTTGCTAATCAAAGCGTGCTTTTTCTTACCCTTTGATTAAAAACAAGGCATTTCGTCTCCTTTTACGGCTTTCGGTTGTTTGAAAAGATTTTATCTAACGAATAGTATTTTCTTCTTGTTCATCCTGTTTTACTTGTTGTTGGTGCTATCGCAAGTGAAAAAGCATAAGTGGTGTAAGTAAGTACTGCGTATAAAGAGAGAGCCTTTGAACTGCTGTTTTATAGTTTTAGAAATACATCACTATACACAAGATCGTCTCGAACACCCCAATGACTTGATTTTATTACTCATAATTCTAAGTTTCCGGGAACTATCAAGGCTCTCAGCCAAACCTAAAATACTTTTTTTTTATTAGAAACAAAATATTTATTTTCAGTGTATTTTTATACACAGCTTTGCTCTCAACATAAAACTATTTATTATAATTACTATTCATAAAAAACTGTCATTCAAAAACCAGACAAATACCTAGCTATCGTAGCTCCCTCGTCGCATTCCTCTTTTGCGCTTCTTTCACTTTTTAGAGGTTGAAGAACCTGTAGCTGTTATTATACTCAGCTGAGCAGAGCTCACAGAGTATATTAACTTTGTTCGCATAACTGTAATCCGTAACGACATAAACTAATCGAGATAGATATAGACTTATATATACCAAAATGATCTGGGCGTAAACAGAAATTAATTTAGCCATGTCCGTCCGTCTGTAAACACGATAACTTGAGTAAATTTTTAAAATAAACGAAATCGGACTACAACCACGCCCACTTTTTCGATATCGAAAATTTCGAAAACCCGAAAAAGTGCGATAATTCATTACCAAAGACGGATTAAGCGATTAAACTTGGTAGGTGCATTGACCTTATGACGCAAAATAGAAAATTAAAAAATTTTGGACAATGGGCGTGGCACCGCCCACTTTTAAAAGAAGGTAATTTAAAAGTTTTGCAAGCTGTAATTTGGCAGTCGTTGAAGAGATAATAATGAAATTTGGTAGGAATGTTACTCCTATTACTATATGTGTGCTAAATAAAAATTAGCGAAATCGGATCACGAACACGCCCACTTTTAAAAAAAATTTTTTTTAAAGTCAAATTTTAACAAAAAATGTAATATCTTTACAGTATAAAAGTAAATTATGTCAACATTCGACTGCAGTAATGATATGGTGCAACAAATACAAAGATAAAAGAAAATTTCAAAACGGGCGTAAGTCCGCCCTTTTTCATTTAGTTTGTCTAGAACACTTTTAATGCCATAAGTTGAACACAAATTTACCAATTGGTAGGGACATATACTCTATGACGATAACTGTTTTCTGTGAAAATGGGCGAAATCGGTTAAAGCCACGCCCAGTTTTTATACACAGTCGACCGTATGTCCTTCCGCTCGGCCGTTAACACGATAACTTGCGCAAAAAACGATATATCTTAACTAAACTTAGTTCACGTACTTATCTGAAGTCACTTTATCTTAGTATAAAATATGGCCGAAATCCGACTATGACCACGCCCACTTTTCCAATATCGAAAATTACGAAAAGTGAAAAAAATGCCATAATTCTGTACCAAATATATAAAAGAAATGAAACATGGTAATTGGATTGGTTTTTTGACGCAAAATATAATTTTAGAAAAAACTTTGTAAAATGGGTGTGACACCTACCATATTAAGTAGAAGAAAATGAAAAAGTTCTGCAGGGCGAAATCAAAAGCCCTTGGAATCTTGGCAGGAATACTGTTCCTGGTATTACATATATAAATAAATTAGCGGTACCCGACAGAAGACGTTCTGGGTCACCCTGGTCCACATTTGGGTCGATATCTCGAAAACGCCTTCACATATACAACTAAGGGCTACTCCCTTTTAAAACCCTCATTAATACTTTTATGGCGGCCACCGTGGTGTGATGGTAGCGTGCTCCGCCTACCACACCGTATGCCCTGGGTTCGCACCCCGGGCAAAGCAACATCAAAATTTTAGAAATAAAGTTTTTAAATTAGAAGAAAATTTTTCTAAGCGGAGTCGCCCCTCGGCAGTGTTTGGCAAGCGCTCCGGGTGTATTTCTGCCATGAAAAGCTCTCAGTGAAAACTCAGCTGCCTTGCAGATGCCGTTCGGAGTCGGCATAAAACATGTAGGTCCGGTCCGGCCAATTTGTAGGGAAATCGAGAGGAGCACGACGCAAATTGGAAGAGAAGCTTGGCCTTAGATCTCTTCGGAGGTTATCGCGCCTTACATTTATTTTTTTTTATGTTAATACTTTTAATTTGATACCCATATCGTACAAACATATTCTAGAGTCACCTTGGTCCACCCTTATTGCGATATCTCTAACAGGCGTCCACCTATAGAACTAAGGCCCACTACGTTTTAAATAATCATTAACACCTTTCATTTGATACACATGTCATACAAACACATTCCAGGGTTTCCCTCGGTTCATTGCCGAAAGGGGCGGAGTGGACCTGTGATGTTGGCCACCGAAGAGGGCAACCGGAGAGGTAAATGGGGCGGGGACAGCCCCGAACGGGTAACACGCTCCGTGACGAGGGGGGGCAAAAGCGAACGGGGGGGAGTAGTTAGTTGGGATTGCTGTTGGCTAGCAAGAGAGATTGTTTTATATCAATAAAAGCTCCACAAAAAGCCAGTAAGTGAGATTTTGGTTTCCCCCCCTCGTGGTTTTCTTCTTGGGAATAGAAAATTGTGTGGTCCGATTTTTTTTTCTTTTAGGTATTTGCCCTTTTCCGATTATGTCCATGCCCCCCCGGACTTCCCTGGAGGAAATTTTTTTTTGACTTCCCCTCTTTCGACTCAGTTGCCTATCTTCGTGTTCCCTTCTATCTGAACTGGCACTACTTTATTTTTTCACGATAGGTTCCTCCACCCCTCCCCCTACCACCCCTTTTTCCCCTCTCCCCATTCAAGACTTTCTAATCGCATATGTAGACGAATATTTCTAGCCCCAAACAATTCCTACTTAACACCAATAAGCAAATCTTCCAACAAGAG
>JARSSU010006082.1:0-31862 GCA_029619165.1 Eurosta solidaginis
GGTACGCCTCACGTTTTTAGAAATTCCACATGCCCGAAGCTTTTATTTATTTTTTTCTGATCAATACCCTAGATTGAAGAGGAGTGTGATGACTACACTGAAAGAAAAAGACTGGTAAATTCACCGAAATTTCTGTCAATTTTTATCCATCGCAACAAGATGTTGAATCAACCGCATACAAATCGTTGATTCGTAATTGACCGTTTTAGTAGTCAAATGAACAAAAAAAGTTGTTGCGACAGCTTTGTACGAAAGTACCTATGTTGGGGCATTTCCAAGGCAGATGAGTTTTCAGTGAGATCTTTTTAAGGCAGGAATACACTAGGAGTGCTTGCCGCAGAGTACCACGCTTAGGAAAATTTTTTTCTAATTGAAAAACTTTATTTCTAAAATTTTTATGTTGCTTTGCCCGGCGTGTGAACCCAGGGTCTTCGGTGTGGTAGGCGGAGCACGCTACCATCACACCACGGCGGCCGCCATATACATACGTAAATATGTGCATACATATTGTAACGAATTTAGGGTAATTCCTACTATTTGCAACCTTCTGCCAACGTTCGAATCACTAAACTGTTGAACAAATAACTCCAATATTGAATAATGCAAAATGGTCTCTTATTAAAGTACTTCACAATAACACTTCTACTTCTTGACAGATAGCGTGCTTAAATCAAACTGAGTCGTCGTGCCTCAGCTGGTGCTTTTATACTCTTTGGTTTCCTCGTTGACATATTTCTAGGCGATTCTATTTCTAGAATTTGCTATTTGTTTACCAGCTATAAATTTCTCAGCTATAACTATAGATGCACGATTTTTATAGCTTCTCGCATGGCCTATGCGCGTGTATATGTGAGTGATACTTCCACAGACGATTGCCTACTTTTGGGAGTATCTCAGATAAGATATATGCATGTGTTTGTGCGTCTCTCTCCGCTGCGTGTACGTACATATGTGTGACATAATGATTGATTCGTTTATTTAGATACAAGTGACTGCCTGCTTTATTGTTGTTGTGGTTCATTTACTTAGCATCAGACTAGTGATGTGAGTATCACGTAGTGTCACTAATATTCGTCACAATATAGTACACAGAATTTCATAAGTACAAAGTAGAGAGCGCAGTGAGCGTAAAACTTTTCTTTGAAATTTGCTCATGTATTGACTGTTGATCGGTGTTAAATGACCATGAGATCAGTTGTATAATAGAAAAATCAGTTAGATTGATTAGGCATCTGTCAATTTTACAGAATTTTGTTAACTTTAGAGCGACACTTTCTCTTCTGTTGAAATGGCTAAACTAATTTGTTCGTTTGACAAAGAACTCGGTCGAATTAACCATAATTCGATCAATTTTACCGAATCTCCGTTAAATCAAGAACAACAGAACGAGATATTAATTTTACTAGCACCATTTCTTTCAGTGTAGTACCTAGGACCTACCTAATTATTTTCTAGCTTTCAGTATTGTTATTACTTAAAGTAAGTATTGTGTTCAATAAAACCGTTCAATTTAAAATTTTTTTTTCATTATTTTAATCATAGGTCGCTTTCTATTCATTCGATATCTCGATCCTTGCGACACCTGGCGGCGAGTTTTTTCGTACGTCGCTTTCTATGCATGTATGTAATATGTGTCAAATATGAACGAAATCTGACCATAAATAGTATTTTTTTTCATAGCTCGCTTTCATATATGTAATATGTTTTCCAAACAGAGAATTTTTTTTCTTTTTATTGCACTGTCATCGGGTTCTGAACTAATTGACCGTTTCGAGCTTGTAGCTTATCCGGAAGTTACGTAAATTTCAATTACAAAATTCGCAAACAACGCTACACAGAGTCCCAGTCTAAATAAACCCGTTTCATTAGATAAGTATAAATATAGTTTAAAAACCACACGCCAGTAGCACAGAGGTTCATGTCTCCGCTATTAAGCACAAATCGTTTTGTAGCGAGTTATTTAGCCACTGCCGCGAGTTACAAACAGCATACATACAAGTGAAGCTAATATAAGCGTGTTAAACAAGTAAGAAGGCTAAGTTCGGGTGTAACCGAACATTACATTCTAAGTTGCCAAATTAGAGCTTGCAAAACTTTAAATTACCTTCTTTTAAAAGTGGGCGGTGCCACGCCTTGATCAAAATTTTACTAATTTTCCGTTCTGCGTCATAAGATCACCCACCTACCAGTGCATTGCTTCATCCGTCTATGGTAAAGAATTATCGCACTTTTTAGTTTTTCGAAATTTTCAATAACGAAAAAGTGGGCGTTTCGTTCATCTTACATAGCGAGCTGTAATGAGGAACTTACATACCAATTTCATTAAGATACCTCAAAATTTACTGAAGTTATCGTATTTACGGGCAGACGGATGGACGACGGACGTGGCTAAATGAATTTCTTTTTTCGTCCAGATCATTTTGATATATAGAAGTCCACATCTATCTCGATTAGTTTATGTCGTTACGGGGTACCGTTATGCGAACAAAATTAGTATACTCTGTGAGCACTGCTCAGCTGAGTATAAAAATACATGTTTCATAGCTATTACAAATACATGTATTGTCAAGCAATGCAATGGTCGGCTGAACACTGTCCGATAGGCTTGTTCTGACAAGATCTTTTCACGAAATATTTTGCTATCTGCCAACGTTTACGGATTTCAGAACATACAATTTTGTTTTGAAATGAAAATTTGTTATGAAATTTTTTTTACGTGTACGAACTCTTCAATCAATTTCAGAGTAACTATTCGTGAATTTGAATTTCAATACGAAAGCAATACCTGAAACCTCAGAATTGACATTAGAACAGGTGTGATGGCAAAGGCGATGTGGGATCATAGTGTAAACGCACACAAAAGATGTTGGTAAGGCAAACAAGTCAAATGCATGACTTAGAAAAAAATAAACGCAGCTGTCAACTAAAAAACTGTTATTGGCGCTGTGCTTGTATTCCAACTGAAATTATCTCAAAAAGGTCACATACATATATGTGACCCGGTCTATGAAAAGGTGGTTTATGACTCAAAAACAATTGTCCACTTTTTTCTGGTTTCGATAGTTTTTGAGACGCTCTTTCACGTGGTAAAACTAGAAAGTCCTAACTTGCTTAGTAGTGTACTAAAAATGTAGAGAAAGAAGAGCACAAATGAAAGACGATGAAGCTTTTGGTTCCTTCGATGCCACTTTGGTGGCATTTTTTTCGATGGCAATGGAGCCAAACTGAAACTGCTTTGTGGTTTGCCTTTTGGGCATGACTATTCACATGCGCGGTTCCAGCGGGGGAAATTTTTTTTATTGACTGTAAATGAAGTTTATAATACTAAGCTACATGGTAGTTTCTTATCACACAACGGATTTTTACTAATTTTTAAATTTTCTTGCTGTTTTACGTTATTATTATATATATTTAAAAAAAAGTTTTCCCCCCCACCCTAGAACGTAAAAAAGCAAGAAAAATTAAAAATTAGTAAAAATCCGTTTTGTGATAAGAAACTACTAGGTAGATTAGTATTATATACTTATTACAGTCAATACAAAAAAAGTTCCCCACCCCTGGAACCGCGCATGCTGTTCATAATGCAAAAGAGAAACTACTAAGAAACTGAGAAATGCATTGTTATCTTTAACAGCTGTTTCTCGCATTTCTTTTTTGAGTCCATAAGCCACCATAGGCCGGGTCACATATATATGTATATGTAAGTATAGATGCATAGCTTCAGAACAAATTATTTAGACAGACTAAAATCGTACGTTGCTGTAGTGTAAAATTACACTGAAAGAAAAGACTGGTAAAATCACCGAAATACTGGTCAATTCAACCGAAATTTCTGTCAATTTTATCCATCGCAACAAGATGTTGAATCAAACAAATCGCACAATCGTTGATTCGTAATTGGCCGTTTTAGTAGTCAAATGAACAAAAAAGTTGTTGCGATAGCTTTGTACGAAAGTACCTATGTTGCCATAGACACACATACGTAAATATGTGAATACATATTGTAACGAATCTAGTGCAATTTCTCTATTTGCAACCTTCTACTAACGTTCGAATCACCAAACTGTTCAAATAACTCCACTATTCATCAAATGGCCTTTATTAGACTACTTTCAAAATAACACATACTATTGCTCGCCAGATAGCGTCTTAAATCAAACTGATTCTCGCGCCTCTACTGTTGCTGCTTTTATACTGTGCGGTTTCCTCGTTGACATATTTCTAGGCGCTTCCATTTCCAGAACTTACTAGTTAGTTATCAGCTATAAAATGACTCTGCTGTAACTACAAATGCATGATTTTATAGCTTCTCTCATATCCCATGCGCGTGTATTTGTGAGCGACACTTGCACAACAATTGCATACTTTCGGGAGTATCTCAGATATATGCATGTGGTTGTGCGTTGCTTCTCTGCTGCTGTAAGTACATATGTGTAGACATAATGATTGATTTATGATGTGTCATACAAGTCACTGCTTAGCATCGGCTTAGAGATGATAGTATCCTTAGTGCTACTAATATTCGTCACAATATGTACGCACTTACTAACCGAACTTCAATTGGGCGTACATCAAATATGCTGGCACACTACTAACGTTATACATTTGTTATTCTGTTTTATTAAACACATCTCTCACCAAATTTATAGTTTATTTAATTTATAGGGTTGATCTTCGCTTTCTGTTACTAAATCTTACTAACTTGGAAAAATCCTGTTCGTTAAAACAAAACTTTTGCAACAAGAGGCGCAATTTTGGATTTCACTTGGAGAAGTTGCAAAATTGTACCCGATAAATAGGTGTCCCGGTATCTCATATTTTTTTGCACTGTAATTCAAAAAAGGGTTTTTTCGGTTTTACATTGATAACTGAAAAACTAGTTTTTTGTTGTTTTTCCCATTTTGTGTGTTTTTTTCTATTTGGTGGTTTTCTTATTTTGGTCTTTTTTTTAACAAGCTGGCACCATCGTCATAAGTACAAAGTAGAGAGCGCAGTGAGCGTAAAATTCTCTTTGAAATTTGCTCATGTATTGACTAGTTGATCGCCGTTGAAATGACCATGAAATCAGCTGTATTACAGAAAAATCAGTTAGATTGATTAGGAATCTGTCAATTTTACAATATTTTGTTAACTTAACAGCGACAATTTCTCTTCTGTTGAAATGACTAACTAATTTGTTCGCTTGACAAAGAACTCGGTCGAATTAACCATAATTCCTTCAATTTCACCGAATCTCCGTTAAGTCAAGAACAACAGAACCGATTTGTTGATTTACTAGCATCATTTCTTTCAGTGTATAATAAATTCTCATCAGCCCAGTTGAGGAGCAGCCTGCAGAACATAAATTTTGTTGAAAATTACGTAAAGGCGGTATACATATGTGTAACAAATGGAAGTTTCCACCAAATGAGACCGCACTAAGCTAATGAACAATAGTATATTGCTCTATCCAAAAACGTTTCCATGGGCTCAAGTAGGCTACACCGTTATTGTTTAAAATTTTTTGCATTTGGATATTGTGACAAAGTTATAATATCCAGATATTGGAAAATCTTTAAATTCGTAATCGTTTTTGCAAAATTTATTTTGGAAAATTGCCCTATTTTTACAAACATAAAATTAAGCTGCAATGCATTTGTCACACTTTTCCATAATTCGAAACAAGTCTCAAGATATTTGGAATAATGTATGGCACGCACTAAATATCTAAACTTCAAAAGGGAAAAAAGTTTCATAACATGAGAGCTAGAATTTAGCAAATTTAGTTTTTCGTACGTGTAAAACAACAACGCCGATAAGTTTATTTCTAGCTTTTATACGTGTCGCGGCCGTAACATTTGGTATATTTTCTTTGATACATAGGGCACCTTACTATATAATTTATACTCAGTTGAGCATAGCTCACAGAGTATATAAGTGTTGATTGGATAACGGTTGGTTGTACATATATAAAGGAATCGAGATAGATATAGACTTCCATATATCAAAATAATCAGGATCGAAAAAAAATTTGATTGAGCCATGTCCGTCCGTCCGTCCGTCCGTCTCCGTCCGTCCGTTAACACGATAACTTGAGTAAATTTTGAGGTATCTTGATGAAATTTGGTATGTAGGTTCCTGAGCACTCATCTCAGATCGCTATTTAAAATGAACGATATCGGACTATAACCACGCCCACTTTTTCGATATCGAAAATTTCGAAAAACCGAAAAAGTGCGATAATTCATTACAAAAGACCGATAAAGCGACGAAACTTGGTAGATGAGTTGAACTTATGACGCAGAATAGAAAATTAGTAAAATTTTGGACAATGGGCGTGGCACCGCCCACTTTTAAAAGAAGGTAATTTAAAAATTTTTGCAAGGTGTAATTTGGCAGTCGTTGAAGATATCATGATGAAATTTGTCAGGAACGTTACTACTATTACTATATGTACGCTTAATAAAAATTAGCAAAATCGGGGAAGGACCACGCCCACTTTTAAAAAAAATTTTTTTTAAAGTAAAATTTTTACAAAAAAATTTAATATCTTTACAGTATATAAGTAAATTCTGTCAACATTCAACTCCAGTAATGATATGGTGCAACAAAATACAAAAATAAAAGAAAATTTCAAAATGGGCGTGGCTCCGCCCTTTTTCATTTAATTTGTCTAGGATACTTTTAACGCCATAAGTCGAACAAAAATTAACCAATCCTTTTGAAATTGGTAGGGGAGTAGATTTTACGACGTTAACTGTTTTCTGTGAAAATGGGCGAAATCGGTTGATGCCACGCCCAGTTTTTATACACAGTCGTCCGTCCGTCCGTCTGTCCGTTAACACGATAACTTGAGTAAATTTTGAGGTATCTTCATGAAATTTGGTATATATGTTCCTGGGCACTCATCTCAGATCGCTATTTAAAATGAACGATATCGGACAATAACCACGCCCAATTTTTCGATATCGAAAATTTCGAAAAATCAAAAAAGTGCGATAATTTATTACCAAATACGCATTAAGCGATGAAACTTGGTAGATGAGTTGAGCTTATGACGCAGAATAGAAAACTAGTAAAATTTTGGCCATTGGGCGTGGCACCGCCCACTTTTAAATGAAGGTAATTTAGAAGTTTTGCAAGCTGTAATTTGGCAGTCGTTAAAGATATCATGATGAAATTTGGCAGGAACATTACCCTTATTACTTTATGTCTGCTTAATAAAAATTAGCAAAATCGGAGACCGACCACGCCCACTTTTTAAAAAAAAATTTTTTTAAATTCAAATTTTAAAAGAAGAGTTAATATCTTTACAGCATATAAGTAAATTATGCCAACATTCAACTCCAGTAATGATGTGGTGCAACAAATTACAAAAATAAAAGAAAATTTCAAAATGGGCGTGCTCCGCCCTTTTTCATTTAATTTGTCTAGGATGCTTTTAATGCCATAAGTCGAACAAAAATTAACCAATCCTTGTGAAATTTGGTAGAGGCTTGGCTCCTAGGACGGTAACTGTTTTCTGTGAAAAAGGGCGAAATCGGTTGAAGCCACGCCCAGTTTTTATACACAGTCCACCGTCTGTCCTTCCGCTCGGCCGTTAACACAATAACTTGAGCAAAAATCGATATATCTTTACTAAACTTAGCACACGTACTTATCTGTACCCACTTTATCTCGATATAAAAAATGGCCGAAATCCGACCATAACCACGCCCACTTTATCGATATCGAGAATTACGAAAAATAAAAAAATGCCATAATTCTATACCAAATACGAAAAAAGGGATGAAACATTGTAACTGGATTGGTTTATTGACGCAAAATATAACTTTGGAAAAAACTTTGTAAAATGGGTGTGACACCTACCATATTAAGTAGAAGAAAATGAAAAAGTTCTACAAGGCGAAATCAACAGCCCTTGGAATCTTGGCAGGAATACTGTTAGTGGTATTCCATATATAAATAAATTAGCAGTACCCGACAGATGATTTTCTGGATCACCTGGTCCACATTTTGGTCGATATCCCGAGAACGCCTTCACATATACATCTAAGGGCCACTCGCTTTTAAAACCCTCATTAATACCTTTAATTTGATATCCATATCGTACAAACACATTCTAGAGTCACCCCTGGCCCACCCTAATGGCGATATCTCGAAAAGGCGTCCACCTATAGACCTAATGCCCACCCCCTATTAAAATGCTCAGTAACACCTTTCGTTTGATACCCATATCGTACAAACATTCTAGAGTCACCCCTGGCCCACCCTAATGGCGGTATCTCGAAAAGGCGTCCACCTATAGACCTAATGTCCACTCCCTCTTAAAATGCTCAGTAACACCTTTCGTTTGATACCCATATCGTACAAACATTCTAGAGTCACCCCTGGCCCACCCTAATGGCGATATCTCGAAAAGGCGTCCACCTATAGACCTAATGTCCACTCCCTCTTAAAATGCTCAGTAACACCTTTCGTTTCATACCCATATCGTACAAACATTCTAGAGTCACCCCTGGCCCACCTTAATGGCGATATCTCGAAAAGGCGTCCACCTATAGACCTAATGCCCACTCTCTCTTGAAATGCTCCGTAACACCTTTCGTTTGATACCCATATCGTACAAACATTCTAGAGTCACCCTTGGTCCACCTTTATGGCGATATCTCGAAAAGGCGACCACCTATTGAACTAAGGATTACTCCCTTTTAAAATACTCATTACCACCTTTCATTTGATACCCATATCGTACAAACACATTCTAGAGTCACCTCTGGCCCACCCTAATGGCGATATCTCGAAAAGGCGTCCACCTATAGACCTAATGCCCACTCCCTCTTAAAATGCTCAGTAACACCTTTCGTTTGATACCCATATCGTACAAACAACTTCTAGAGTCACCCCTGCCCACCCTAATGACGATATCTCGAAAAGGCGTCCACCTATAGACCTCATGCCCACTCCCTCTTAAAATGCTCAGTAACACCTTTCGTTTGATATGGCGATATCTCGAAACGGCGTCGACCTATGGAACTAAGGATCACTCCTTTTCAAAATACTCATTAACAGCTTTCATTCGATACCCATATCGTACAAACATATTCTAGAGTCACCCCTGGTCCACCTTTATGGCGATTTCTCGAAAAGGCGTTCACCTATAGAACTAAAGCCCATTCCCTTTTAAAATACTCATTACCACCTTTCATTTGATACCCATATCGTACAAACACATTCTAGAGTCACCCCTAGTCCACCTTAATGGCGATATCTCGAAAAGGCGTCCACCGATAGACCTAAGGCCCACTCCCTCTTAAAATGCTCAGTAACACCTTTCATTTGATACCCATATCGTACAAACAAATTCTAGAGTCAGCCTGGTCCACCTTTATGGCGATATCCCTAAATGGCGTCCATCAATAGAACTATGGCCTACTCTCTCTTAAAATACTCTTTAATACCTTCCATTTGATACACATGTCATACAACCACATTCCAGGGTTACCCTAGGTCCATTTTCCTACATGGTGATTTCCCTTATTTTGTCTCCATAGCTCTCAACTGAGTATGTAATGTTCGGTTGCACCCGAACTTAGCCTTCCTTACTTGTTTTTCTATTAGTTATGCCCTCGTTGTCGAGATCTTGAGCAAAATTTGGACCTGGATGACCTTAAAATATTTTACTTCAGTATGGATATCACAGGAGCTGTTCAGACTATCAAGGATGGGATGCATTTCGTTTGTATACAAAAACCGCCGCCGAAGAAAAAGTTGGTTACCGACGACGACCACAACTGTTACGCTGAAGCATGCCGCGTTGTAACCCAAAAGAAAAGAAGCTGCCTACAGGGCACCAAACGAGTCCAACAATAAGAGTGTTTAAACGCTACCGCGGGTTAAAAAGGAAGCGAGACGCCTTTTCAGGAAGAAAAAAGCAGAGGAAGAAAGGCGTGAATGCGGGGTGCTTGAGCTGCTAGCCACCAGAATAGCGCCCGCGAATTTTTTTCAAAAAATTCGGTGACAGACGAACAGTTTTAAGTTTGGGCAAACTCCTCTAAGAACGAAAACGGCGACCATGTAACCGATATCCAGAGAGTACTTTTATGATGGAGGGAAGACTTCTCTGCTTCCCTTAAAGGAGACAGCGATGTACCACGCTTTGATGATAAACCTGATCCCGACATCGATAATGATGGAATTAATGTCCCCCCACCCGCTATGATGAAGTCAGAATAGCAAAAACCAGATTTAAAAAGCAAAAAGGCGCGATCGCTTATGGTTGATTACGGAGCTATTCAAATCCAGCGGCAAGGAGTTGGTAAGGCGGGTGTATTAGCTTCTTACCTGCGGAGCTATTCAAATACAGCGGCAAGGAGTTTGTAAGTCGCATGTGTCAACTTCTTGCATGCCACATGATTGGAATCCAATGGTTCTTGCCCAATCCGCGATAAGGCGGGATTCTGTAAACTTCACCGACTATCGCGGAACCAGCCTTCTTAATATCGCATCTACCATCGACCAGATTTTCACTATGCGCCAAATCTTGAAAAAAACGTGAAAAAAGAATTGACGCACACTACTTCTTCGTCGATTTTAAAGCCGCGACAGCACGAAAAGGAGCAGCTTATATGCCACTATGACTGAATTTGGTTTCCCAGCACAACTTTTACGGCTGTGCCAAATTACGTTGACCAAAACCATCAGATCAGTCAGAACTAGAAAGGACCTCTGCGAGTCATTCGAAACTAACGAAGATTCAGAGAGGGTGACGCCGTATCGTGAGATTTTTAATTTGATGCTGGAGAAAACTATACTAGCTGCAGTACTTAACTGCTCTGGAACTATATCCAATAAAATCGTGCAATCGCTGTAGTAAGCTGATGACATTGATATCATCGGCCTGAGCACCCACGCCGTAAGTTCTGCTTAATCCAAACTGGAAAGAGAATCGAAAAAGATGGGTTTGATTGTGAACGAGGACAAAAGGAAGTATTTGCTGTTATCGGACAAAGAGTTAGCGCATTTGCGCCTTGGCAACCACTCCACTGTAGGCAGCCATAATTTTGAAATAGCACAGGACTTCGTTTATTTGGGAACCAGCATCAACACATACAACAACATCAACTTTGAAATCCAGCGAAGAATCTTTCTAATAAATGCTACTTTGGACTAGGTAGGCAATTCAGAGGTAAATTCCTCTCTCGGCAAAGGAAAATCATGGTCTTACATTAACTTGACGTACCGTCCTGCTGTGTGGGGCCGAAGCATGGACAATGACAACGTCGGATAAAGCGGCTCTGGGAGTGTTCGAGAGAAATGAAAGATTTACGGATCTCTACGCGTTGGTGACGGCGATTACAGAAGATGAGCATTTAGTAAGTAATTCCCAACTTCAAGGCAATTGACAGATACATATGTACATACGCTGTCAATAAAACTTGTGACGCTCAAAACTTTATAAAAGAAATTCAAAAATTTGGAAACAAATATTTCGGCTCCTATGTATGTATGTACCTATGTGTAAATATATCATTAGTAGATAAATTTTTTAATACTTCTTTTATTAAGTCGATTTCATGTTGTCCGGGAATTTCAGTACAAAATTGGGGAATCTTGCAATCGATTTTTGAGTAACTTCCCGTCGAGCTAGAGTCTTGGCACTTGGAACATTCTTCAAAACTATGGGAAATTGGATCATGCGCGAGAAAATGTTGCTAAATGGCGCCGGAAACGTTATATTAAAAAAAATCTTATCCAAATTTGGAAATTGTGTGCTCAAGTTTTAAATAACTTCCCAGTGAGCTAGAAAGTTGAAACATTGAAGACAGGCGCGATTTCTGATTGGAATTCCACGGGAATTTATCCTGTCAAATCACTACAATCTACATTGGATGGAACACTATTCTGCCCCGGCATGCTTGTGGCGTAAGCTGATTCGACCACTATAGGGAAAGTAGGTCAGCTGGGACTTAACCCCAATATCCATGTAAGACTAATTAAAACAGAGGTCGTCGGGTATCTACCCTCCAGAATAAGGCACAATAACGTAGTACCACTCCTTTCTCACGGAAAAACATCACAGATCCGCCATATTCGATGTATGAAAGCATGCGGCACCTTAGTAGAGTGTGACTCTTCATCAGGTATGGTCAGGGTTTTGGCGTATAGCCCCTACCGGCTGGTAGTAGAAGGAAAATCAGATTATAAGGGAGGAAAAGGTTGCCGTTGAAATACGCATCCGGAACGCTACCAGGTGTCACCTAGCAAGGTGGAGGGTGCAAGCATCTACAACAACATATGTGTGTGCAAGGCGATAAATCTCCATCAAAGACGCCCAAAATAATAAGAAGTATCTTGGATGGCAGATCAAATTACAAATAAAAAGTATCTCTGGTTTGGCTGAAGAATTTAATCACAAATTTAAAGTAGTATTTATGTATTTGGATGCCGAATCAATTAAAAATATCTTTGATCAAAGAGGATAAAATCTCTTTTTTAACAAATAAGGAAGGCTAAGTTCGGGTGTAACCGAACATTACATACTCTAGTTGGCAAATTACAGCTTGCAAATGTTGCATATTACCTTCTTTTAAAAGTGGGCGGTCCCACGTCCATTGTCCAAAATTTTACTAATTTTCTATTATGCGTCATAAGGTCAACCCACCTACCAAGTTTCATCGCTTTATCCTTCTTTGGTAATGAATTATAACACTTTTTCTGTTTTTCGAAATTTTCGATATCAATAAAGTGGGCGTGGTTATAGTCCGATTTCGTTCATTTTAAATAGCGGTCTGAGATGAGTTCCCAGGAACTTACATACCAAATTTCATTGCCATACCTCAAAATTTAATCAAGTTATCATGTTTACGGACAGACGGACGGACATGGCTAAATGAATTTATTTGTTGGCCCAGATCATTTTGATATATAGAAGTCTATATCTATCTCGATTAGTTTATGCCGTTACGGGGTACCGTTATGCGATCAAAATTATTATACTCTGTGATCTCTGCTCAGCTGAGTATAAAAACTTTCCTCCCTCTTAATTTTTATCGTCTTTGCTATAATTGCAGCTTTATGGCGATACTCGCTGTGTGTTTTATAGCATCCAGACATAGTCAAAAACACGAACCTTAATCAATAATCATTAAGAATTATAACAATAATAAGACACGCCACTGTGTGGTGTATTTATTTCGTGTGGTGTGTTTTTAATGAAAATGTAAAAGCTAGTGCTGTTGCTCCGTCAGGCATTGTCGGTTTTCGTACATTTTATAAAATTTGGTTTGCTCAATCAATGAATGCGGAACCGAAACCGAACCAGGACCCGAACATGAAATCTAACCTGGAACAGAATCCGACACCGACCCCGGAACGGGACCGCAACGAACCTGGACCCAAATTTGAAAACGAAACCGGAACGGGACCGCAACCGGACCCGAAACCTAACTGGAACCGAGCCCAAAACCTATTCTGGAAAAGAACCTGGTACTGAACCCAAAACCGAAATTTAGTTTCTGTCATTCGATGGCCTTTTTTAATAGAGCCGTATGTATGTAAAAGATGCTGTGTACATCGCCACGTTAAAAGCGAGCAGAAAAGGAAAACAGGACGGTTTTACATGAAGAATAAGCAGAGGCAGAATGGCGTAAGTGCGAGGAACTTGAGCTGCTAGCCACCAGGAATAACGCCCGAGAAGGTTTTAAATCCGGGACAAACTCCTGCAGGAACGAAAACGGCGACTTTGTAACTGATGTCCAGAGAGAACTAAGACTATGGAGGGAACACTTCTCTACTCTCCAGCGATGTACCACACAGGGATGTACCACACAGGGATGATGTATCCGATCCCGCAATCGATGATGATGGGATAAATGCCCCCACCCAATTATGACGAAGTCAGAATAGCAATAACCAGATTGAAAGACCACAACGCCGCGGGCGTTGATATATTGCCTGCGAAGCTAATCAAATACGTATTGTGCAAAAGATTGAAGGCCATCTTGCGGTGGCGGATTGTATCTTATCAGTGCGGCTTCAGATTTAGTAAATCTACCATCGACCAGAACTATGCCCTCGACAGCACCGAAAAGGAGTTTCCTATATGCCGATATGGCTGAATTTGGTTTCCCCCGCAAAACTTATACGGCTTCACAAAATGACTTTGAGCAACACCGTCAGCTCAGCAAGTATTGGGAATGACCTCCCCAAGAAGTTCGAAAATAAACGAAGTTTCAGACTGGGTGAGCCCCTATAGTACGATTTCTTTAATTTGATGTTGGAGAAAATTATACTTGCTGCAGAACTTAACCGCTCTGGCACAATATTCTATAAAAGCGTGCAGTTACTGGGTATATTGACATTGATAACATCGACCGGAACATCCTCTCCGAAAAAGAAAAGGCAGAAAATATATTTTGATAGTTGACGAAGACAAAACAATGTACCAGCAGGAGTCTGCGCATATGCGCCTTGGCAACCACGTCACTATCGGCAGCATTGACACGGCTCTGAAATCCAGCGAAAAATCATTCTTGCCAATAACTGCTACTTTGGACTAGGTAGGCAATTGAAAGTGAAGTCGTCTCTCGGCAAACTAAAATCATGCCTTACAAGTCACTTATCGTACCCGTCCTGCCATATGGTGAAGAAGCATGGACCGTGACAGCATCAGGTGAAGCAGCTCTAGGAATGTTCGAGAGAAAAGTTCTTCGAAAGATTTTGCGGACCTTTACACGTTGGCGGCGGCAAGTACCGAAAAAGATTTAATGATGAGCTGTACGAGCTTTACGCAGACACCAGTATAGGCCAGCGAATTTAAACGCATCGGCTAGGCTTGCTAGGCGATGTTATGCGAATGAAATATGATGCTTCGGCTAAGAAAGTATTTTCTCGGAGCCCGCCTATGGAAGCAGAGGAAGAGGGCGGCCCCGCTTCACTGGAAGGACTACGTGTAAAGCGCTTAAATTTCCTTTGGGTGTGACTAATTGGCGGCCGTTAACCCAGTCGAAGAAGGCACTGGCACGCCCTGTTGGACGGCCATAATCGTTTAAACGGTGAAGCGCCAATTCAGTAAGTAATATACATATGTGCATATATATGTTTGCACATCAAACTCCTCAACTAATTGGTACTCACGCCTCCTTTTCGGTAGTCTGAACCGAATAAAAACCGGAATTGCTCATTAAAATTAACTAAGGATTTTCCCGTCCGAAATGTTATCAGTAGGTACATATTTGTTTGCATTAAATTTCTTTTAAAGTAATTTTTTTGGTAAATTGTAGACTGTGTTTATATTGTTATAAGAAAGGTTCTCAATCAAAAAATGGTAACACAATTCTCATATGGATTTCGCAGAACTTAGAAAGTTAGCTTAGAATTCAAAAGAATTTTGCTGCCAACACGTCTAAGTCAATAGGGCTTTTGTTATGTAATTAGTAGACGGCGGTCACGGTGGTGAGGTGGTAACGTGCTCGGTCCGGCGCTCACAGTCGGGGAAAAGTAATAACAAAATCTTTAGAAAATAGTGTTTTCAATAAGAAAAAATATCGTCCCTCAGCAGTGGTTTTGTCAGACTGCATTTCTGCCATGAAAAGCTTCTCAGCGAAAATTTATCCGCTTGCAGATACATAGACGCTATTTGGAGTCGCTTTAAAACATATAGTTGCCGTCCCGACAATTTGCAGAAGCATGACGCAAATTAGAATAAAATCTCGGCCTGAATCTCCTAAGACGTATATCACACATTATATTTAGAATTTTTTTCTAAGTCATTTAAATCCAGGCCTGAGCTACTTAGTCCGATAAAAATAAGCCAGCTACTGGGTGTTTATTCTGTGTACTGAATTTGACCAAATCAGTTTTAGATACCTTCCGGACACAATAGTCTAAAAAAAATCCCACCAAAAGCGATTGAAATAGATATATATTTTGAGGAGCAATAAATTGAAGCATATTTGTTTATTTTAGTAATTTTTTAAGGAAGGAACCGGTAGAACTTGGAGCCATCTCAGAATGGCTGCCATATCCTATCAAACTTCGCAAAAACCACTACTAGTCAATGTTATCGATCTCTTAATAAATACGCGTAACACAATTCCGTAATTCAGTGCTATTATATTTGAACATGCACCCTTATCGCGAGTTTTATTTTCCCGAAAATTCAGTTTTTGTTCACCCTATCACCGAGGGTGGTGAAATAATTTTTCGTGTTCGAAAAAGGTTTCGCTTATTGACACCTCTTTGTTCGGGCGAAATGAACAGTGGGGAAACCCAAATTTATTCACTTATATCTGCTTGACAAGGTGATCGGGAAAAAGTGACGGACTTCTCCAAGCGGCTTACTTTATGTTTAAATAGCCTTGGTCCACCTGTTAAGAGTGAAGCTGCGTGGAAAAAAGTAAAATTCCTTTATTGCTAAGTATGTAAATTCTATTTTTTATGACAACATATCTTTTTTAGGTATGGAATGACAAAAAAAGATAGTTATGTACGAAAGAAGGTGTCCAAGAATGCAATTTATGCGAAGGGGACAGAAGGCGGGCCCAACAACCTACAACTCATGGTATTCCGAACTTTGTATAAAAATCGTGTGCAGTTTGACGTTGCTCTTCTAAAGTCGGCCAAGTTATCCATTGGGGACAAGACAACGCTTCCAAAATGTTCAGCACTTCTGAAAGTACCTCACTGAAACAAGATTGGCTAACCCAACTCATGATCCTTTCCAACGCCTTTTTAATTTCCTCCCTCTGTGAAAAAACGAATACTTTACAATTGATGGAACTCCAAATTTTTGCTTCAATGGTGGCAAGAAGTCGATAAGAATATCTAGCAAATATTTGAATGCCGGCTTCTTTAGCCTGTAATATTGCCGAAAACTATTTGAAAAAAGTTAACTTGTTATTCAAAAGTGCTGAAAATAGTAATTTTTAACATACAGTGAATCACTTAGCTCCAAAGGTTTATAACTCTCGCTAATTGCCTCCGATTCGCTTTCACATTTATATTTTCCTCGTGCTCAATCAATACCAACCTAAGTGCAATACTAAAGGCTCATTCCATTTCAAGACACCCGGTCCGCGCAGGACATGATTTTTGATTTTGATGAAATTTTAATATGTTTTTCTTTGGTCAAAATGATGAAACACTATATAAACTGCTCACTCGATATAGAAAAAGTTTAAACAAAAAAAAATAACCTTCTTTGAAAAATTAATTTTTAAAAAAAGTCATAAATTTTTACTAAATACTAAAAAAATCTTTTTAAACTATATGCTATTGTTTATAAACTTATATAAAAGTAAAAGTAGTAACGAACATTTCGAAGAAAAATCATGAGAATCGGTAAATTTGTGACAAAGTTATTGACAGTTGAAAAAATAGGTGAATAAAATATCAATTGCATTTTATTGAATGCAAGTGCCGATAAATCCGAAAAAAAAATTTTTGATGCAAAAAAACACACGTGTTTCATTATTTTGACCAAAGAACAACGTATTAAAAATTTCATCGAAATCAAAAATCATGTCCTGCGCGGACCGGGTGTCTTGAAATGGAATGAACCTAAACATTTTTTTTATAAATTTTTTGTCTCTATTTTTGTTGTATATTAAGGAAATATATGCTTGCTTACAAAATTTATACAATTGCAAGTAAATTACTTGTTCACTGCTAATTCACGATAGATCATCAGCTGTTTCGAAGTGAACTTTTGTTCACCCGAAATTTCCGATAGGCGAAAAAAGTTCAGCCGAACAAAAAAGTGAAGACGAACACTTTTCCATGTGCACTTCGCGATAAGGGTGATAATTTCTGAAACGAAAAATCTTTATGTAAAATTCAAAAATGTTTGGTCCCTCGGCGGCCTCCCGCGCCCATCGGCAGTGGTTTCATTAACACTTCGAATGTATATGGTGTAGTCCATCCCATTTCGACCAATTTTGAACCCGACCCCTTTAGAATTGGCTGAAAGTTTTTCTTCTTTTTCTAGCTTACGAAAGAGTGGGCCGAGAATATTTAATTGAAAAAAAACTTTAAAATTTTTTTTGTATTTTTTCCGAAAAGTACATTTAAAAACATATTTAAAAATTTTCTAAATATTTAAAACTTATTTTGAGTTGGAAAACGGCGTTTTTTTTTCAAAATGCTATAACTTTTTCAAAAATTGGCCGTTTGGGATCTTTTTTTTTAATTTGTTTTTAAATGTACTTTTCGGAAAAAATACAAAAAAAATTTTAAGGTAAATTAAATAAAAAAAAATTATCGGCCCACTCCGCGATTAGTGGGGATGATTGCAGAATTGATTGAAGTTTTTTATGAGAAAAAAGGGCGAAATTCGAAAAATCTCGAAAAACTGAAAAATTACAAAAAAAAACTTTAAAAATTTTTTTGTATTTTTTCCGAAAAGTACATTTAAAAACAAATTAAAAAAAAAGATCCCAAACGGCCAATTTTTGAAAAAGTTATAGCATTTTGAAAACAAAAACGGTATTTTTTAAAAATTCATAACTTTTTTTGAGTTGGATGAAAAAATTTGAAAAACTTCTGAAAAACGTCTTTCGTAAGCTAGAAAAAGAAGATAAACTTTCAGCCAATTCTAAAGGGGTCGGGTTCAAAATTGGTCGAAATGGGATGGAATACCCCATATGTATATGCCATGAAAAACTTCTGAACGTAAACTTATCAGCCTTTCAGAGCCGTTGGGAGTCCGCATACAATTATTTGCTGTCCCTATTCGTCCGGAAAGCGGGGAAATCGGGAACTCATAATTAATAATTGAATCATCGTAGGTTAATGATAAATGGAGCAAGTACCCCTAAAATTTTGTAATGGGGCTAACATTAGAATCATATATATTATTTCTAATTGCTGTTTTTATGTACGGGTACCTCTTTCGCTCTTATTTGGATTCAAAATCTATAAATAAAGTTTTGGTTGTAAAGATTGAGGTTCGGGCTATTAGCGAGCTTTGGGCAATTTCGTTCGTAGAGCTTTTGTTTAGCTACATTTTATTAAAATAATTTGTTAAAATAAAGCGATTGTGAGCACACAAAGAAATCTCTTTGTACTATGGCACTATTGTGAATATTTGCACTGCATTACTGGCAGTTAATTGATTGATAGAACAGCTGATTTTTGTTGATATTTGATAAGAGACTTTTATATTGGTTGCAAGATGCGCACGGGTCCGGCTCGTCATAAGTAAATATGAAAACTGAAAAACTTTAGAACATTTCAATAACTAAATGAAAACTACAAGCGCACTCAATGTCTAATCAAAAGAAAAATATTTATAACATAAGAGTTATTATGGGTAGTGGCATGCTTTGGGAACTTCAGAGTAATTTTCCAATTTTTTTTAGACATTAAAATCATAATTCCGAACGAAGTGTCAGTAGCTATTTCGTTATGAACATATATACACACGATAGCTATTACTTTACAAGGTGAACTTATAAAATGTGTACATTTTCGTAATATTAAAAAAGTAATAAAATTAGTACAAGCGTGCCGATAAACATATTTATATACATATGTAGTTGTTCTAATTGCATATATAACTAGTAGTTCGAGGTCACCTTATCACTATAGCAAATATTAGTAGCAAATAGAGTAATTTTCTATTTCGCCGAATTATGTTAGCTTCTTCTTAATGGCATGTAGAACAGTTCTGATAATATTTGCACTTGGGACGTATTCAACATTAAAAAGGTTTATGTCCAGCTTTTGCATATATTTTATTTTATTCCTACAAACAAGCTCATTTATACGTCTTGGAATTATACAAAACAACATTTAAAAGTGAGGATCATTACTTCACCATATATTAATCTCTTTATAAATACTTGGCAGTGAATGCAGTAATCAACTTTTTTGCATATTTCTTAATATTCATAGAGCAACAAAGCTGTCACAGCTGCTACCATGCCCGAAAAAAGAAAACCTCTCCAAAAACCATTTTGAGGAACCACAGCGCAATATGCTCTGCATATTCATACTTTACAGAAACATGAAAATTTACATTGTAATGCATTTTTAGAGAAATTCTTGATTTATTTTGCATTTTCTGTCATCGTTCTAATCTCTGAACCGTCTTTTTTTATTAAACTACTTTGATAGAAGTACTTCACAATTAGATTACTCGTATACTTCAATTATAGCGTGTTGAAATCAAGAAGATTGACCATCGCCTGGACTGTGCCGCTTTCATACACTCAGTTCGCCAATTTCTCTCAGTGTCTAGACTTTTCGCGAACAGCCGTCTCGAATAGTTGCTCATTTATTTCTTGTTTATATACCTGTTATTCGCGTTGGCTACATATGTACATATAAATCTGTAGTCTATGTAAAGCCACATGAGCACTTTATTGCCGTCTATATGTGTGCGAAAAATCCCTACAAAAAAAGCGATTAGTCTAGGATGAGTCCGGAATAAGGCGCAAAGGAGTATGTGACTAATGTCAGTTTTAATTAATAAAATGTTCCCTTTTGTTTTAATAAACTGTTCCCTTTTGTTTGAGCATGTCCTATGAAGAGACTAATTGCATCCATTTATACCCGAACGAGAACGATAGTACCAATCCCCTTTGTACTATAAGGGAACGAATGAAAACTACGGTTATGTACATTTTAACGTAATACTAAAACATTCAAAAAATTGTTAGATATATATGTAAAAAAATTATTATATATAAACTGATTCCATGAGATATGGGTCGATGATAATGGAACATATGGCTCAAGTCATTTCGGTTCGGTATAAGGCTCAGCATTTTTCTTAAATAACTCGAATCAATTGCCTATATTTTTTTTATTTAACTCGCTTTGTTGCCGCTTTTTTTTAGGTTTCTTAAAACGGGCTACATAGATTTCAACCTGACTAACCCAACTGTACCCAAAAGAGACTAGAGGAGATCAGTTATGCCCCAATGCAGACAAAAGGGATCAATATGAGACCGCTCTCTCTAGGAATTAGCCGCACTATTTTTTGCAAGGATTCTCTTCGTTGTTGGCTGCTGTTTATGTGTGTGTGAAATATTCTTCCTTGCCTTCTATGTATGTGTGTATATGGCTAATGGCCGAGCCACAATGAAGTTTTTCATATAGATGCGTTCAACGCAATCTTATGCACTCCAGTAACATCGCCACAATCAACCAAGATATTGCGTTTTTAAAAGGTTTTATTTAGCTTGTAATTAAAACTTAAGTAACTTCCCGATAAGTTGCAAGCTTGAAACTTGGAATATAGTTCAGAACTCTATGACAATGCATTAATAATATAAAAAAACTCCGAAAGGTGGCGCATGGATCGAAATATTTCAAAAAAGCGTATTTGTGGTGCGATTTGGCTCATATTTGGAACACATAATACATACATGAATAGAAAGCGACCTATGAAAAAAATCGCCGCTAGGTGGATATTCAAAAAATCGTATTTGTGGTCCGATTAGGCTCATATTTGGAACACATATTACATACATGAATAGAAAGCGACAAACGAAAAAATCGCCGCCAGGTGGCGCAAGAATCAAGGTATTAAAAATACTCGTATTTGAGGTCCGATTTGGCTCATATTTGGAACAAATATTATATACAATCCGGTAGAAGTGACATCAAAATACGTGGCGCCGAGTCGAGTAAAGTTTTGGAAGAATTATGTATTGAGGACTTAGATTGTACCAAATTGTCAGGAAAGAGTCCTTGTAATAATGAGTCTCTAAATGAACTAAATATAATGAGAAAAAATAGCCAATTAAATAAAGACTAAAGACTTGAAAATAAAATAATTTAAAACAAATTTTTAAGTTAAACGGTTTTATTGAAAACATTACTTATATTAAGTAATAACAGCTGTGTTTTTTTCACATCAATATACGTTTACGCTTAAACTTTATATGGACTGCTAAGCGACAGACTTTAAATATTCCTCTGAAACTCCTACGCATAAAATTAGGACTACTAAATTTCAATACGCATTATACTCAGATATAACTGAAATACGTGTCCATGTTTCATTTCATTCTATGTATTCTATGCGCGTCCACTATTTATCACAACTGATTCAGCTATATGTTATACACATAAATGCAACAGAGGGTTGTGTCTCCGCTTTTCGGTACACCCTGTGCTGTAGGTATTTCTTTAACCATTGCCGCTAGATGGGTCTCCTAAGCATTATCTAAGCGAGGATATGCGTTGTTTTTTTTCCCCGGACAAACGAAACGTATACGCGTGTAAAAAAAACAGGGCTAATAATACTAAAAGCTAGAAAATAATTACGTCCAACGCTTTTATTTAATTGTATGATCAACGCCCTGGATTGATAAGGAGTGTGATGACTAGTATCTAGGATCTACCTAATTAATTTCTAGCTTTTAATATTATTATTACTTAATGTAAGTATTGTTTTCAATAAAACCGTTTAACTTAAATATTTTTTTATTTTATTTTATTTTAGACATAAAAATATCAAACACTGAATTTCATCATCATATCTCAAAAATTTTGAGCCTAGTTTGTCGGAAACGATTAGGTAAGACCACCGTAAGAAGTGATGATGTTCTTCATTTTCGTTGTTAAATTTTCTTAACTAGTATAATAAACATCAGAAGCAGAAATACGTGTCTATATACATTGCAGGCTGTAATGAGATCACGACCTTGGCCAATACTATTGAGTTCTCAATTTCTTAACGTTCTTACTCAATTCCGAATTTTTGGTTGATGTACAACTATTGTTTTTCTAAGTAAGTATGCTTCTGGGTCGCTGTAACGAACATATGTTTAAACAATATGTTTCACCACAACATCTACTTCAGGTGAATGCATAAATTGTATATGTAGGTTTTTTATTCAAGATGCAAATAGAAAAATTTTAATTAACAAAGTTACTTCTTACTCACCAAAAAACCCACGTCAACTGAATTTTTATGAATTTTCTGGCAACTGGAAACAATTGTGAATATCTGTAAACAATGGCGAAACAATAATACACTTCAAACGGTTTTTTCAAAATTTCGCATTGTTTTTTTATACTCAGCTGAGCAGAGCTCACAGATATTAATTTTGTTCGCATAACGGTAATCCGTAACGGCATAAACTAATCGAGATAGATATAGTCTTCTCTATATCAAAATGATCTGGGCGAAAAAAGAAATTCATTTAGCCATGTCCGTCCGTCCGCCTGTCGTTAACACGATAACTTCAGTAAATTTTGAGGTATCTTGATGAAATTTGGTACGTAGGGCGCTGGGTACTCATCTCAGATCTCTATTTAAAATGAACGAAATCGGACTATAACCACGCCCACTTTTTCGATATCGAAAATTTCGATAAACCGAAAAAGTGCGATAATTCATTACCAAAGACGGATAAAGCGATAAAACTTGGTAGGTGGGTTGAACTTATGACGCAGAATAGCAAATTAGCAAAACTTTGGACAATGGGCGTGGCACCGCCCACTTTTAAAAGAAGGTAATTTAAAAGTTTTGCAAGCTGTAATTTCGCAGTCGTTGAAGATATCATGAGGAAATTTGGCAGGAACGTTACTCCTATTACTGTATGTGTGCTAAATAAAATTAGCAAAATCGGATGACGAATATGCCCACTTTACAAAAAGTCAAATTTTAGCAAAAAATTTAAAATCTTTACAGTATATAAGTAAATTATGTCAACATTCAACTCCAGTAATTATATGGTGTAACAAAATACAAATATAAAAGAAAATTTCAAAATGGGGCGTGGCTGCGCCCTTTTTCATTTAATTTGACTAGAATACTTTCAAATATGAGCCAAATCGGATCACAAATACGAGTATCTTTAATATCTCGATATTTGCCGTACCTAGCGGGATTTTTTTTTCATAAAGCGATTTCTATTTCTGTATGTAATATATGTTCCAAATATGAGCCAAATCGGACCACAAATACTATTTTTCTGAATATCTCGATCCTTGCGCCACCTAGCGGGAGTTTTTTTCTCACAAAGCGATTACTATTCCCGTATGTAATATGTGACCCGGCCTATGAAAAGGTGGCTTATGACTCAAAACAAAGAAAAACTACTAAGACATTTTTGAGTAGGGTTGCCATTTAAAGTTGCCACCTATTCGAAATTTAAAAAACAATTGCATGAGATATGCCGATATGGGTATCAAACGAAAGGTATTTCACTCCGCATTACAAAAGAGACATTTTTGAGTAGGGTTGCCATTTAGGGTTGCCACCTATTCTAAATTTAAAAAAATGCATGATATATGCCGATATGGGTATCAAACGAAAGGTATTTCACTCCGCATTACAATAGAGACATTTTTGAGTAGGGCTGCCATTTAGGGTTGCCACCTATTCGAAATTTAAAAAAAATTGCATGGGATATGCCGATATGGGTATCAAACGAATGGTATTTCTCTCCGCATTACAATCGGGATATTTTTGAGTAGGGTTGCCATTTGGGGTTGACACCTATTCGAAATTTAAAAAAATTGCATAAGATATGCCGATATGGGTATCAAACGAAAGGTATTTCACTCCGCATTACAATAGGGAAATTTTTGAGTAGGGTTGTTATTTAAGGTTGCCACCTATTCGAAATAAAAAAAGGGCATGAGATATACCGATACGGTTATCAAACGAAAGGTATTTCACCCCGCATTACAATAGGGAAATTTTTGAGTAGGGTTGCCGTTTATGGTTGCCACCTATTCGAAATTTAAAAAAATTGCATGAGATATGCCGATATGGGTATCAAACTAAAGGTATTTCACTCCGCATTACAATAGGGACATTTTTGGGTAGGGTTGCCACCTATTCGAAACTAAAAAAAAGAGTCGTTGCCAGCACAACGAAACGTTGCCGAGCAAAGCTCGGTCGCGCAGGTACTATTGAATTTATTGCGCAATATAATTAAAAATTGCACTGGGACTTTATTTGAATCCACTGCGGTTCGAGACTTAATTTTTCATTACAAAAATTGGGAAATTCTAAGACTAATCACTCCAGAGGCCTATCTCTCTAATTCGAGATATATTATAAATTTCACCTAGCTTCGCGGAAGAATACATATAACTACTAATGATAAACTTGGCTTTAAGGTTGTTCAATGGAATATAAGCAAACTTTCAAATATATTTACTTTGTCTTTTGCCTTATATTTTGCTTTAATATATATTTGCCTTTGTTTATGTGATTTCTGTGCCCTCTCCAATTCTCCATTTATGAAGTTAATAATGTAACTTTTTTTTACTTTTGGTAATCTGGTCTGGTAAATGTTGCGCAATAATGAGTGCATTTGGCGGAGATCTCTGGTTAAGAGCTGGCTGTAGCGAAACCACAAGCTGGATTGATATTGTTGCTTGAAGCTTTTTGCAGCAGACCTAACAAAATTATTTTCTTTGTTAACTTTTTGTTACGCTGCAAACAAATATAAAAAAAAGATGATTAAAAAAAATTTAAGGACTACTTTTATATAAATGGACCAAAAATAGAAGGCAATTTTTCCTTTAATACAGACATATTCTTGTTGACTAAAAACTTTAAGAATAGCTCTTGTAGAAGAATTTAGGGATTTAAAACTATAAAGATGGAGCGCAATCGTTCAATTTAATGCAAACCGTGTACTTGGGATTAACTAATTGATTGTTTAAATTTAAGCACGCGCTCTGCCTTTATAATTTTAAATTCCAAAATTCTTTTACAAGAGCTATTGTTAAAGTTTTTTTGTCAAAATTCAACAAGATTATGTCTGCATTAAAGGAAAAATTGCCTTCTATTTTCTGGTCCATTTATATAAAGGTAGTCCTTAAAATTTGTTTATCATCTTTTTATTTTCACTTTTTTAGTGCTGCCTACATGCATTTGGAATTTTGGGTTCTGATTCACGGCTCAAGCTTCAAGTCTCTAGCTCACCGGGAAGTTACTTAAAAATCGATTGGAAGATTCCCCTCGTTTTTCATGGATTTGCAGTTATCTTGACTAGCGCGCCACCTAGCGGAAATTTGTTTTCTATAAGTTGTATTGTCACAAGGCCTCTAACTAAGTGTCAAGTTTCAAATCTCTAGGTCACGGGAAGTTAGTTAAAAATGGATTTAAAGATTCCCAAATAAAAATTAATTTTCTTAATATCTCGATCCATGCACCACCTAATGAAACTCTTTTGACCAAATATTGCATTGTCACCGGGTTCTGACTCACGGCCCAAGTTTCTGGTCTCTAGCTCACCTGGAAGTTAATTAAAAATCGATGGCAAGATTCCCTGCGTTTTTTCAGGGATTTTCGTTTGCCACCTGGTGGCATCTTGTTTTCCACGAATTGTAGTGCCATCGACTCGCAAACTATGTGCTAAGTTTCAAGTCTCTGGATCACCGAGAAGTTAGTTAAAAGTCGATCGCAAAATTTCGATTTTAAAATTAATTTACTGTATATCTCGATCCGTGCGCCACCTAGCGGATTTCTTCCCACTTGCATTGTAATGTCTCCCAGATCTGAACTATGCTCTCAGTATCAAGTGTCTAGCTCAACGGGAAGTTACCGAAAAGGCTTTTCCGTGGGTCAAAAATTCGTATGGAAATGAGGGACAAACATGAAAGCACTTAATATAAAGGTAAATAAAAAAACCCTCCTGAAAGCTCGTAGAAGTTCTAGGAATAGCTTTGCACGATTTCAAACTCCCAACAAATTGCATCTGAGCCAAATATATTAACAATAATTTGTGAAATTTCACGTTAATATAGCAAATAATAAAAAAAAACAAAGTTTACTAGCTGAGATTCATTAGGAACTGACTTAAAAATTTAGATTTTCAAAGCTATTCGTATAAAGAGGATCCTTTTACTAATTAATGAACAATTTTACTAATTAATGACGAAAAACTACTTGAAGTAAGTGTCGCCCAAGTTAAGGATACTTAATATTAAGTTGGGTTTTGTCTGATGGAAAAACTATTTTTTTGTTTTATTTTTGGGACACCCAAATATTTAATATTAACATCTTTTCCTCAAAAAAGCTATATTTTGTGTTGGAGCTTTGAGCTTTTTGTATATTTGCAGAGCGTGTTCTGCTACACATTGGCTGCTGGCATTTCGCAGCGGGCAGAGTTATGAGTGAGTTAACTGTGCAGCGGTCCCACTATAGCACGAGTAATGTAATCCCCTGGCTGCGTTGTAGCCATCTGTCAGACATCCACTAAGCTTGGCACTATGATGCATTACGATTATTGCCGCTTGGCTTAAAGCCACTGTCGCATTACAATAAGTGGGACAGCGAGTTTGCCAGTCCGTCATTCAGCTGGTTAGTCATTCAGTCAACAGTTTTAGCCAAGTTTTTAACTCATGCACGACGTTTATATGTATGCATATTAACCTGGGTCGATTTGTATGGACGAAAGTTAACCGATATCGCGCCATCGATTTTTCGATAGGATGTGGGCTCCGAAAACAAAGTTCCACTACGCATACCCAAAAAAATAATTTTCGAGCCTGCGAAAAAAAAATGGCAAAAGGGTAAATTTTTCGACCAAAACACTCCCCAAAACCCAAAAAATATTTATTTTTTTTTCAAAAAACTATTGTAGAAACGTTGGCGATAACAGTTTTCTGAAAAAAAAATATTTTTTGGGGTTTGGGGAGTGTTTTGGTCGAAAAAATTACCCTTTCGCCATTTTTTTTTCGCAGGCTCGAAAATTATTTTTTTGTGTATGCGTAGTGGAACTGTTTTTTCCTGAGCCCAAATCTTATCGAAAAATCGATGGCGCGATATCGGTTAATAAATCGACCCAGTCTAATGCATATTGTTTAACGTGCATTACCTACTTAGCGCCACCGCAGCTGCTTTACTTGGTTGGTAAGCGTTTTCATTTTCATTCAGTTGCTTTTCGGTTCGTGAAGTGATCTGCCGCATACCAAAAAATACGTCTGTCTGTTAAATATTTTCAAGCAATCGCCTGCCAAGCAAAACCAATTTAAACCTCCTGTTTCCACCACCTACATCATAAACATAAATTATTGACGAAATTAAAAAAAATTCAGCTAAAGTGAGTGTTTAATGGAAACAAATGTTTTTTAATTTTCGGTACTCGAGGATTGAATGTTTATAAAATGGGATTATAACTTATATAAATTAAAAATGAAAGTGAAAAATTATATTAATTTATAAACATATGTATAGACTTAAAAAAAAGCTAAAACCATAAAATTTTTTTTGATTTTTAAAAATTGTGCTAATTTTCAATTATGAAAGAGTATTGTAATAATTTGTTACATAATTATATTTATGCTACGGCTCACGCAACTATTCAATTATTCGACGACAGTTGATATTATTGTTGTTGTTGTAGCGATAAAGACACTGCCCAAAGGTTTTTGGGGATTGTTATCAATGTTGGTAGTGCTTTTCTGGATATAGAACCGGTAACAAGCACCATTAAGGCATAAGCCTGACCGTCTGGGTAACGACCTAAAATGACCACAACGACGAACAACGTCCTAGTTCGATGTGAAAGGGGTTCAAAGCACAATGCATAGCTTCCGAAACCAAGTTGTTAAGCTCACCTACGCGAGGCGAATCCTGTTTCAAATATGCATGTATCATACACATATTTAGCAGGCGAGGCTGTGACGACCCCAAGTTCCTCGTAGAACTAGAGAGTTGGGCTGCGGGATGGCCTCAATGTGGTCATATTAAATCGTTCCCCAGTAAGTCGGCTAGTACATTATTGGTGCCGGCAAAGAACCATTAACAGCGATAACACTTCCCAAAACATTCTGGGCGCGTCCTTATCGCTACAACAACAACAACAGTTCGCTGGGGAACTTGAATTGGTATTTTTTTATAATAAGAAAAGTGATTAAATGCTATTTGATACTGATATTATAAAAATGCCCATGTAATCGCTATTACTTAGTCCAAATTTTTACCTAAAGCACTTTTTCAAAAAAAAATTTAAAAAACCAAAACTATTATTGTTTTTCGGTCGAAAACTGATTTCAGTGAATACCACATGAAATGCAATGCTGTGCATTGTTTATATTTTATTTCTTAATTTCAAACAAATTCGCAACAATAATTAAACTTTTCAATATTTTAAACAAAATAAGAAGTGGGCAACGAAATTTCAATTGACAAAACAGCTGACTTCGAAAATTCGTAATTCCTATTCCCTAATTATTGTTCTCTCTAGGAGAAAAGAATTGGGGGATTTTTTCCGCGAAAATAAAAAAATCCGCGAGAACAAAATTCCGAGGGAATATCTAGAATTGGGCTGTATTTGTATGGTAAATCTTTAAGCGAGCGATAAGAAAAATATTTCGATATGCTTATTTATAGCTCCTTTTAGTTTAAGTCTGATAAAAAAATAAAAAACAGTTAAAAGTTGTTGCGATATACCTCCAACGAGATTACGGCCGAACTTATTTTCCAATTTGCATCGTGCTACTTTTTAATTCAACTGCGAATAAAAACCACCGCATATTTTTAATAGTCCAATTCACTTACTTACTAAGATGATATCATGATGTTTTGGCAAGATAATCTGGTTGTTCATGACCTGCATGTCCATCATGCGTCTGGTAGAGTTAATCCTTCATGCCTGTGAACCCACACTTACAAACCTGCCTATTAGACTGGGTCGATTTATTAACCGATATCGCGCCATCGATATTTCGATAGGATTTGGGCTCATTTCATTTGATTGTAAAATTTTCATGTACACCCTGTCCGACCCAAAAATGACCGCTAAAAACGTTGTCGATAACAGTTTTTTGAAAAAAAAATAAATATTTACCGCCAACATTTTTATCGTACATGTTTGCGTCGGACAGTACATATGAAAATTTTTTTAGTAGGTCATGAAAAAAGCCTTAAAAATCAAAGTAGAAAAAAGTCAAAAAATTAAATTTCGCAAGCTCAAAAATTATTTTCTTGGGTATGCGTAGTGGAACTTTTTTTTCCTGAGCACAAATCCTATCGAAAAATCGATGGCGCGATATCGGTTAACTTTCGTCCATACAAATCGACCCACCCTACTGCCTATTCATTGGGGACTTTAATGCAGTTGTCTACTCGCCTAAAAGTAGCTGTGACTTGCAAGGCTACTTGGCTTTCTGAAGTCTGAAGTCTTAACGCCTCTTTCTCTATAAATATAGGAAAGGAAAGTATTCTCAACAGGTTCTAGCTGCGTCATAAGACGGCGTTCTTGTCGCACCTCATATGCCGACAAAATCTATTAGTTGCCGTTATTCTACCTGTTTTCCTCAAAGAAGTGAAATATTTTTACAGTATTTGTTTGTTCGTATTTTGAGAAAAATACGCCCAAAGATTTTTTGACGTGTTGTTGATGTTGACAGTCCTTTTTTTTGGCGCGTATTAATGTTGAAAAAAATTATATTACGTGGGTTGGCGAGTAAGCAACTGGAGATAGCATGAAGAGTAATTTATGCTGTTATTATTCTCAGAATAAGTATTAGGGGCCGAAAGCTTCAGGCTTATCAGAATTATGTCATTATGCCTGGGATGGTTTAGTTGAGATTCGCAATCGAAGTAGGCATTATTATTTCTTATCACCTTAACAAAACTCTCAGTATCTGATTAAATCTTGCGGTGACCCCTAGGGTAGAATGCTTTCACTTTTGTTTATTTATTTATTTATAGTTGGTAAGCATTAGTACAGTAAGATGCGAATCTTTTATAGTAAAACATACAAAATAGAAATATCGTCTATACTAAATTCGTATAGCATTGATGAAAAACATTCTCGTAGATTTTTTAAAGTTATTTTTATCCGATCGTCTTTTTTCTCTTATTGGTGGTGGGCTTAATTCTATTGTACTTCAAAACTATATCGGGTATCCTTCCTATGCAGGAAATATGATTTATTTTATTATGGATCCTTCTCTGTATCTTTTTGTAGGAAAGGGCAAACCACTAACAAGTGCTGTAACAAGCACGAACTATCCAATAGCCCCCTGCAAAAAATAGTGACCTCTACTCACAATTCAAATTCCTTCTGGAGTTAAATATCTTTGAGTAGGTCTTCCCACGCCGCCGTTTTATGGTGGTAGCATGCTCCGCCTACAACAGCGAAGGTCTGGGATGAAGCGTCGGGCAAAGTAACATCAAAAAAATTTAGAAAAAGGCATAAAACATGTCGGTCCGTCCTGCCAGTTTTTGAAAATATTAAAAGGGAATACGGCACAAATTGGAAGATTGGTTTAATCTCCCCGGAGGAGAATCGCGCCAAGTATAAGTTTATTTTAAATGCTCCTAGGATGGAGCAGGATGTAGAACGGGAAAGATTTCGATAGCCATAGAACTAAATCGTTCACGCCTGACCACCATCAAGTCTGTCTTGGATCAAGCAAATTGACTCATCAACGTGTACCAAATCCTTGATACCCCTGCGGGAGCTTTGTTCTGGTTTCTAAGCCGGCACATAAAACCACATTCTCCTGAAATGTGAAACCCAACTTCTGACTATGAGACAACCATTTCTTAATGACGACAAATGCCAACGTTTTTAAGGGCTACCTTTATGATCATACTCCTTAACAATCGCGTATAGCTTTCAGTAAATATTTTTCGGTACTCTGCCTTCGCCAATGCGTAGAGGTCGGGTATGATGAGTGATTTGTAGAGCATATTTTCCGTTTGTCCAGAGAACACTTTTCAATTGCATTCTTAATCCAAAGTAGCATTTATTGGCAGGAGTGATTCTTCGCTAGATTTGACACATGCTCTGATATATTTATTGAATACATTGATAAGAAACTTTCGTTCCTTCTTTGGTATGATTATGTTCTCCAAGCTGAGCTTATGAGCCTTCTTCGGGACCCCAACTGCACTAAAGGTACACAGTTATGTCCATAATTTCTAGCAGAAAGAAACGTTATCAACA
>JARSSU010006083.1:0-31611 GCA_029619165.1 Eurosta solidaginis
CTATTTTGATATTCAAATGGATAAATTTGCTCAGCCCCATCTGAAGATGCGTCTTCGGCACAGCCGAAGACAATCCCATCCTTACTTGTTGTGTTATAAGAGATAAGTTCATTGCTAATTTGCAATGGTGGTGGAAATCTGTATTTTAACAGTATAGAGTAGCTGTATAATTGTTAAATTAACTGATCTATGGTTCAAACGTGCTGAAAGCTTCATTTGCTGATTTGACTGTTGAAATGGTCTATTCAGAATCAACATTTTCTGTGAGATTGATTCGCTAGATAAAATTTACACATATTTCAATTGAATTGGCTAATTTTACTTTTTTTCTTCTTTCTGTGTATAAAGTCAAAATCATGATATATTATAATTACAATAAGAATAAAATACAAATGATATCTAGTACTTATAAGATTTAATGCTTATTGGTCTAACTTTTGAAGCCGTAAGACTTACTCAGATATTTGGAAATAGCTTAGAGCATAAATGCAAAAAGTAGATGTAGCATTTCTAACGTAGACTTTCCTATTTTGTGACAGCTCGCAGAATACGAAAATACTTCATTCTCTTGATCACTTCGTGGTGTACTTTTATAGCATTTCGCATTCAATACGAGCCGGCCTTAAATAGATAGATATCAATGCCATCTTTTGCCCCTTGTTATTATATCTTCTGAAAAATGTTACAAATTGGATAACCTTACAAATCCCTACAAAATATAAAACAGAAAACAAAAATAACAGAGAATAGGTACAACCAGGCTGAAAAACATCGAAATCTTCTTCAATCCATCACTACTGAGCCGAGAGAGTCAGCAGGATTTTCGCAGTACTTTCATCCACTTTTTGCCATGTTTAGGAGGTATGTATATCTAAACACATACATACCTATGTAGATATGTATAGAGACAGTGTCACTTTATCTTTCCACTTTTATGAACTACGCTTGAACTAACAGGATTACTTTCTTAAGCTGACTGCTAGTGTTGGCTTAACTTTACAATCTTGTATAGTGCATCACAACATACTCCAGACAAATTTTTTCTTGCAACGCGCAGTATAGTCCATACGCAACTGTCCAATGTTTGAGGCGATCAGGGTAAGAGCGTAACATGACTGACGAACACAACCATGGTGGCGATTTAGTCTGCAGTAGACATGGTAAAACACAGCGTGTGTGGATGGCAATCGCGTCATATATATTCTTAATCGTGTGCGCCTAGATACATATGTATAGTACGGAGCATAGTGTCACATATTTTGCGTGTCATAGAGTGTCCCTTCTTCCTATCGCAGTGTATGTATTAGTTGCACCTTCTACTTGCAAAACCTACACGAGTCGACTACGTCAGCCACTATATATATTTTTCCACAACTGCCAGTTTTTTAGCACAGCGATTAACATGGTTGGAAAGTTGATCACTAATATATCAATCTCTTGCTATCTTAAATGGTTCAGTCAATACACACCCAATAAAAGCAAATATAGGACGGAAATATATGTACTAGGGCCGGTCGATTTGTGGGGAGGCAAAAAAATCGCCCATTGCTCTGTGAAAAACATATTCTAGGGATCAAAATAAGAACACTTTGCCGAAGGAACCATACCTCTAAAACGAATTCTGATGTCTTTTGGGTCGTAGGGGCAAATTTTGAAAAATCCACTTTGAAATGCCTATGTTTTTCTTTTTGGAGTTTATTTTCTCTTTAGAAATTAGTTAGTCAGAACAGATGTAAATGAAATTACTAACTGGGTAATAGAAAGAAATAAAAAATTATTAGAAATTAGCGTTTTTACAACTCCCCTTTTAAAAACCAGCATCACTGTGATGCATTGCATGTCGTAAACATATGTGTTTGAATTGCCCCTACCGAAAATTTCTACCCCAAAGTGGGGGGGGGGGGGAGGGGGGGGGGGGGGGAGGGGGGAACAATCAGAATTCCGTTTTAGAGGTATGGTTCCTTGGGCAAAGTTTCTTAATTTTTGATCCTAGAATACGATTTTCACAGAGCAATTGACCGTTTTTTACAAATCGACCCGCCCTAATAATATATATAAGTAAACCAACGTTTCATACATCCTAATGAGTACAGGCCGATAAACCTTACGCTTTGTTTTCCTGAAAATTCTGGGGAGACTGATTGATGTGCTCATTAGGAATAAAATGGACTTACCAAACCTTTCTAGTTTAAAACACTCAAAATCGGCCAAAACAGAACTTCAACCTATCCTTATTAAGACAGAGAAAATGATTACTTTCCACGATTTCTTCTAGGCAACTTTATGACGTACACAGCGCATTTAGCAATGTGTGTCTGCAAGCCTTACTCGATTTCTTAGTACATAAGTGGTTGCACCGGCTACGTGTAAAATTCGTTGCGTGAATTCGTTGAAGAACTATCCCATCATGTGTGTAAGACCCGTTCATTATACGGTACTGGTCCAGAGGCACTCCCCATGAAGGTTGTTTGCTGCTCTATTGAAGCTAGAGGGAACTTAATCCATTACTGGTTTGCGTCAATGAGCAGCTCCGCCACTAATAGGAAAACAGCTTCAGAAACTAGGTGGGCTCATGTAGTAGTCTCATGCAAGTTGTCTTTAGAGAAATCATGCGAAGACAAAACACCATATTCAAGTTACCGCAATTAAATGGGGTGAAGTTCGAACTTCAACAGCTCTATGCTTCTTAGGCATTATGCCCCGTTTGTTTACCACAGTCGTTAGAACCGTTGTGTTCTCTGACATAATGGCTTGATGGCCGTCACTCGAAAGAAGATGGCCACAGTGTAACGGTCAGCCGTATTTTTTAATTTAGGCTTCCCTGCCCTGACGCCCATAATGCTTTAGAAGTTATGCGTAAACTTTTTCCGATGGACCTGCATAGTAAGCACCAGAGGAGTGTTAATATAGTTGGACTCTGGAGCAACATCAGTACCACTCCGTCGATTTCCTACAAACAACGAGCTCTCTATCAGAGAGCTCTTAACTTTATAACAGTCTTCACGGATGGCTTCAAATTTAAAGGCAATGCGGGCAGTGGTATTTACTCAAGAGATCTTTCGCCATCCTTAAACACAAAACTCCTGAGCTACGGCAGCATCTTTCAGACAGTACTATAAAGCCATAAAGGAGGCCGATAGATGTCTACTAACTAAGAATGTCACGTCAGTTGCAATTCACTCGAATAATCAAGTAGCAATCATATCTATTCAGAATAGGAACACTTCATCAAAGGTAGAAAACATTGCAGATACTCACCAAACGAGCTGGCCCCTCGGAGCACAATAGTGATATTGCTGGTCCCAGGTACACGGAAATCTATTGCTATCGAACTAGCGAGGAAAGCTACTGAACAATTGAATGGATTTTATAGGGTTTTGCTACCCTTTCAAAGGGTTGCCAGCGCAATTTATAGCCTATCTAATCACCAATTGCTTACGTCATCTAAGCTTGACGAATTCTGTTTATTTTTCAATTGAGGCCCTGACCTAGCTCCACACATACTGACGTGGTGTGAAAACCTAAAAAGTTTGGCTACTCCCTAATCATCAACATCGATAAAACTTCCAAACCCTTCAGGGAGTCGCTTTTTCGCTGTGAAAAGAAAGATTCAATTGAGTCACATCGCTTGTTCTGTTGCATCGTGCAATCACTGGCTCATGACTGTATTTACCAATAAAGCCATTTTCAAGTAGGCACTTGAACCCAAATGTAAGGTTTCCCGAAAAATATGCCCTCGCATAAATGAGGCGCGCACTAAGCTCTTCACTAACCTCAATCATGTCTCTTCAGACCTATTGGTAGGGATATTAAACAAACAAATTCCAACGTATGACTTCTGTAGCAGTTGCTCAGCCCAAAACATGCATGGAATGTTTCAACAAGCACTTCATCGGGTGCTTAGCGGTGTCTGGCTGGAATCAAAAACATTCTGCGCTTTATTATACAAAATGTTTGGTCAAAACTTCCGCACTTGTTTTTGGTCGAACAAACTATTTAGCCGAACACAAAAATGACCGCCGATAAATCAGCAAAATGAAATAGAACGTGCTGCATGTTCTGTAGAAATTAGCACCGTGCCACTACTGTTGTAATTTGCGATGTGTTAGTTTTAGTTTTTCCCAGATTTAAACGGAATATGGCAACTTCGAAAAGCTGTTAGCCTGATGCAAAAATTTGTCATATCTTAAGAGAAAAAACTTCGTAAAACAGAACGGAAGTGATAAACTACTTCAGAAAAAGAGGACAACCTAATTTTCAATATATCTTACAACCAAAAAATTTCTAAAAGTCATTGTTTGATCTCAAATACAAACTAGCTTTGAATAGTGTGTATTATCGCGCCCTAGGACATCAACAGTTGCATGTAATTTGGTGAAAGAGTTATTTTGCATAAACCTACATATGTACATACATACATATACACTAGCATGAAGCAATTGTACAAAAATATTTGCCGTTTTGACTTATTTTGCCATTTTTGAAGTTAAACAAACAACGAATGTCCACTTTTTGTTTGCTTAATCCTTATTAGGGTATTGAAGCCATTAATACACTAGCCACACACAACATTTGCACATATTAGCATACAGTTCTGTATGCTGCACCATGGGCGTTTTTCTTACCATTTTCGCAAATGGGCGTTGCAAAAAGAGATCAAAATTCATATTTAATAACTTCATAATAATAATATAATGATTTTCTACTGAATTTCTCGAATAGAAAATATTATTTAATGTCCGCACCCTGTGGCGAGTATATATTTGCATGTAGATATGTATTTGTGCATGTATGTATGTATGTACATGTCTTCAATTCATTTGTTTCGTATGAATTGGTAAGCACACTGCGGGAGTTTTGTAAGTACGCTAAAGGATTGCTTTGACCTTTAGTTTGCACATATGAAAATATTTTTTGACTGGGCGTTGACAGTTTAATTAATACATACCATTTTACTTTTGTATTATTCACATTTTCAGGAGCTAAATGGCAGGCTTGCCAAACCAAAGCTATACATACATATATATGTACAAAGGCATACCTATGTAAGTATTAGTTTGTGGTATTTATGTGGGTATTTGCATTTCTTGAGAAATTCTTTTATTGGATTTTGCATATTTTTCAAACTAATAACCAAATGTTAAAAGGTTAACTCGTTGTAATTGATTTTTTGTTGAAAAACCGTGTGCTAATATTAATATCAAATGTCTGCAAAAAATATGGGTATTAGAGTTGATGTGTTTGGTAGCTGTTGCAAGAAAACACTCGGCCGTAATTTTGAGGAGTGTTTTCGATGTTGCATGTTCTTTGTCCGGATATAGATCCGATACGTTCCGTAGCAAGACCCCCACCACTACCTTAGTTCCCTGAGGCACTCGGGTCGCCAGAGCCTCTGCTGATAAAGAACAGATTGACCACGTGTAGGTGAGGTTGACATTGGGGTTAGGTAATCTATAAATTGCGCTGGCATTCCTTTGAAGGGTTGAGCTACAGTATTCCTCGAATCAATTTGAATCTTTTAATTGCTAATACTAGAGCATACCTGGCGCGGGTACATTCTGAGCCCCTTAGCACGCTGGGGTATGTTTTGGGTTTGACGTAACGAACATAATGTGGAAGATATGTATATTGGTTGCTGAATAAATTTTTCCCAGCGGGTCGCCTCGGCAATGTTTGGCAAGCACTCCGAGTGTATTTCTGTCATGAAAAGTCTCTCAGTGTAAATTCATCTGCTTGCAGATGTCGTTCGAGTCGGCATCAAAGAAGTAGCTAACGTCCCACCATTTTGAAGGAAAATTAAAATGAGCACGACGCAAATCGGAAGAGAACTCTCGTAGTTCAGTGCTAAACATCCTATTCCACTATAGCGGTTATGAATTCCTTTGATCACCACTTCAAAATACTATAACGTATAATGTGTGAATGAATTTGCTGCTGTCCTTGAAGCAATGTCGTTGATACTCCCAGCACTAGTAGAAGGACAACTAGGCATTTTGGCGGTGTCTCCAATCAACGCCATGGTTATTTTTTTTTAGTAGGATGTTGCTCTCCGAACATATATCTTATGCTTCAAGTTAACTGTACTGAACATATCTCTCTATATGCTTGACGATGTCGCCTTCCGTTTTTACCTACCTGTCCTATCTGTCTACTTAATGCTCCAGAGCAGGATGCGGTATGCTATGGTGTTTTACATGTTAGCTCCAAAATTTCCCCACAGTTAGCAGGTGGCACTTCTAATTGTGTAAATATGGGAAAGCAGATTCCATCCTCTATCAGCACATGAAGCTTGATTGCCGATTTTAGGAAAGGAGACTCCTAAAACTACTACAAATTACTGAGATTTGTCTCTTAAATATTTTTAATTGGTTGCATAAATGTTGGAAAAGATTGTAACAACATTTTGATGAGTTCCAAGTGAGTTTTCCTGAGGTTGTCAGACGTTAGACAAAGTTGTTTGTGCTTTCAAGCATCGTGCACCTAAACTGTTTACTCTACCCTAGAACTTTTGCCTTCGTTGGTTCTGCATTCCATGTCCATCATGTTCGACGGTGCACTAGTTTGGGAGGTATAGCCCACTTAACCAGTTGAGACATTTCTTATGTTTTTATAAAGTAATTTATTATTCCATCTGTAGGCAGTCTTCTTTTAACATACTCTATATTTCTCGCTGCTTCAGATTGTCAGATTAGAGACTTTCTAGGGTCGAGCAGAGCAGGCTACCATGTTGGGAATCTTTGAACCTTTGAAAAGAACTGTCTACTTACGTTAGTATACCTTTCACTACGCAGTTCCTAATATACAGACCTTTACTCCGTCGCTCTTGGAACGCTGATGATAAAATAAATATGTTCCTTGATTGGTTAGACCGTTAGAGAGCTCGTAATTCTCGGATTAAGGCAGAACTTAAGCAGCAAGCTTAATTTTATATGCATCTGAATAGATTAACATATTTCTGTCAAAGATATTTGTGAACCAAGGTTCCACACTAAAATAATGAAAATTGCCGCATTTCCTTTATAGCTCCATCTTCAATTTTCCATTATTCAGTATTCACTATTTTTCATTTTAAACAGTCCTTCAATGTTTTTTACCTACCATTCTAACCTAAATATAATATTTCATGACATAACGGTTTCGAGTCATAAAACTATAATTTTGCGGAATACCGCTGGTCCAAGAGAATATAAAGCAAATTATTTCATCTGTTTCACACGTCAAACACCCGTTGAATAGCTACATTTCCTAGTTATAAAAGGAAATTTATAGCCGCAGTATAATACATCTAACTTACCGTTATCATGCTTACAATATCCAAAATACAAATTAACAGAATTGTTGGTAAACAACTGTTTTTACTACAATCTACAAAACATCTAACAAACAAACAAAAAAAACAAAAACAAAACCAAAAAGTTTAGTTGTAAATCCTCGTATGCTCCTTGCAATTGCCTTCAATCTACAGATTCACTTGTTGAGGGTTTAATGCCTCTCCATGTGTTCATTGTTGTTTCTTGGTGTTTTTTGTATATGTATGCCTTAAACGTCACTACTTTTCTCACATGCAGTTTGAACTATGGCCCAATATATCTTATTGTTTATTACCTTACTAAGAAGTTGGCTATCCCCATGTCACCACATATTGTCCTTTTATCAAAATGAGCAAGCAAAAAGTCACAGATAGGATACTGGCGAGGTATATTTCGTATATGTAGTGTGTCAAAACTTATGTATATATCAAAGTGTTATTGGTGTTATATATTATACCTTTCAAGAAATGAAATGCAATATTAAGTTTGTTACGAATCTCAAAATTGTAAGTCTTTACATAGAAATGATAGAACACAAAATATTATACGCTATGATTAGGATGGCGATCTTATAATTTAGCCACGCCCGTCTGTGTGTGTGAATGCAAACTAGTTCCTCATTTTTGTACTATCTTGATGAAGTGAGCTGGTATATTTTGGTAGGACTTTGTTCTGGCATAAAACTGGTTTACCGATATTTAAAAATGGGATCTCCGCCTCAAGTCTTCACTCTTTAACCCGATTCTCTCTACTTTTTCTTCCATTTTCCTTGTATTCTTCTTTCTACCTGATTCCATTTATCTACCTCCTACTTCCAAACACTTTTCCACTTCCACTCCCTCTCTCACTTCCACTACCAAGCATATTCCCCACTTCCAATTCCACCCAATTTGCCCTCCAAATTCTAACCCCACTCTAACTCTCTCTACCTTTCCCACCCCCACTCCAACTCCAAATCCCACACCCATTCCTCCCCTTCCCCACTCCCAATTCCACACGCACTTCCCTGTGCCACGCCCGCTCCAACTCCCACTCTCACTCCACTCCCACTACCGATTCCACTCCCACTCTCATCCCAATCCAACTTTCACTCCAAATTTCACTCTCACTCTCACTCCCGCTCCCAAACCCCCTTCCACTCTCTCTCCAGTCATCATTTTCCATCCCATTCTACCCAAAGCCTTTCCTTCCAATACAATATCTCACACATATTGATGTAGCCATCAGCTGAAGTGTTACTCACACATACGCACGCATATGTGACCCGGTCTATGAAAAGGTGGCTTATGACTCAAAAAAGAAATTGCGAGAAACAGCTGTTAAAGATAAACAATGCATTTCTTCAGTTTCTTAGTAGTTTTTCTTTTGCATTATGAACAGTCATGCCCAAAAGGCAAAGCACAAACCAGTTTCTGACCGATATTTTGGCTCCATTGCCATCGAAAAAAATGCTATCAAAAAAATCTGAGGATGCTTCACCAGCCACCAAAGTGGCATCGAAGGAACCAAAGGCTTCATCGTCTTTCATTTGTGCTCTTCTTTCTCTACATTTTTAGTACACTTCTAAGCAAGTTAGGACTTTCTAGTTTTCACCACGTGAAAGAGCGTCTCAAAAACTATCGAAACCAGAAAAAAAGTGGAAACATTTTTTTTGAGTCATAAGCCACCTTTTCATAGACCGGGTCACATATAACTCAATTACCAAGCATGAGATACAACTGTTCGCGAAATTACTAGACCTTAGGAGAAATGGGTGAACGAGGAAACCGAGAGTATAAAAGCAGCGCATGATTTACACACGCTATTAGTTGCGAAGTAGAGTATAATTGTGAAATATAATTGTACTACTCCCAAACTAGTCTAATAAAGGGCCATTTTGCAATACAGAATATTGGAGTTATTTATTCGACAGTTTAGCGATTCGAACGTTAGCAGAAGGTTTCAAATAAGCGGAATTGCCCAGAATTCGTAACGATATGGTTACATATGTATATGGAATACGTTATTGTCTGTAAAAATTGTCAAGATCGACAAAATATATAATATATGTTCCATACAGCTGATTGTTCAGATTTTATGAATTTATCAAATTTCATCTGATTATTGCACATGTCCATTCATGAAAGGCATGATGTCTTCAACACAGGCGAACATAGTCCCGTCCTTACTTGCCTTTACATGCGTTTGTTTGTGTAGTTGTATTTTGAGGGCGTTACATGGTTTGTATATTTAATTTCATTTTAAAATGCTGATAATCTAAATATCACTGGAAAATGTCAAAATAATAATGAGACACGCAAGGGTAACCATAATTACGTTACATAATACTCACTACTGCATGAGGGGAGCAGCACGGCGTACGCACTTAATCGGAAAGAAGTCAACGACAGCAGTTTGATTAATTGTTAATCGATATTTGTCTCCTCATTTTAAAATAAAGGAAAATATTGTATATACTGTGTTTGGTGGCAGCTGATGCTTTATTAATATTTCTACTTGTTCTTATTTTCTTTTGCTTATTAATTTCATTCAATTCCCAATTTTTCATTAATTTTTCATTCCAAACTCGCTTTGCTCATTTGATGCTAATCATTAGTGTTGACATTATTTTTCTGTGAAATTTCATAGCTTCACACACAAAAGTTATTGATAGAGGGAGAGGTGGAAGTGTAGCAGAACAGATACAAATTTGTAGATATGAAAGAAATACATATGTATAAACATATAAATAAGATAATAACTTAATTTCGATTCCTTCCATTTCCCATTCCTTCACCTTATTTATATTTTGTGAGTGAGGTGAGTACTCATTAGCTAAAGAGGTTTCGTTATGAGGCGCGCCACAAATTGATAGTTAATTGAATTTTTGATTTAGGTGCTATGCATAATATTTCATTTTTCTTTTCATTATGTATTTTAAGATTGTAATGTAGCTGAAAGTGCCACATGTCAACTGAATATTATCATGATACATTGCTAAGACTTTTCCATGCGCAACTTGATTTAATGTAGACTTTGTTAGACACGTGTAAAGGGTTTGAAATCACATTGGAGCTGCTATGAACGTATGATATATGTACATATATGTGTCATAACATGTCAAATTTGAGAGAGATAAAAACAAATAAGAAATAATAATATGTTAATTTGAAATATACAAGGAAAAACATTTTTAAGTAAATTTTGTCAATGAAACCAAAGACTTAAGAAACGAACTTTCTCGATTTATAGCTCCAGCAGAAAAAATGGGATACAGTCACCAAAGTGATAGTTTCGCACTACAGGGTAAATCACTACCTCCGAAATAGTGCTAAATGAATGTGCAGTGGGGCAGTGGCTGTCACACATGGACCAAAAGCTCTTAAATCTGAGCTATATATATTTAAATTAATCAAGAAGTGCTCAACGCCGACAAAGCTACGAGCAATTTTTTTGTAGTAGTATAGGTATACAAGGAGAATCTTTGACCACTAGACTTTACCCATAAGGTGTTTACTGCTTGAAGTATATCATCAACTGATTGACTGCTTGCTTTGGCGAAACTCAAGACATGTACTTGAACGCCGAATAGTTTCCCAAAGCTCTACGAAGCTCTCAAAAGCACCATAGAATTAAACAATAAAAGGCACGACAATATCACAACCAAAAGGGGCTAAGTAACATAGGACATCAGTTAAAAGCACTACGGTGGAACAGGACTAGAGGCTAGTATCGTCTTTTAATGCAACAGTTCTGCGTTTATAGGCTCTACTGCTATACTACTACAAAGCCTCAGTGTGATATTGTAACGAATTTACTGAAATCTCCGCTTACTCCAAACCTTCTTCTAACGTTCGAATTGCTAAACTGTTGAATAAATAACTCCAATATTGAATAATGCAAAAATGGTCTTTATTAAAGTACTTCACAATAACACTTATACTTCGCAACTGATAGCTTGCTTAAATCAAACTGATTGTCGTGACTCAACTGTTGATGCTTTTTATATTGTTTGGTTTCCTCGTTGACATATTTATAGGCGCTTCAATTTCTAGAATATCAGCTATAAAATTACCAGCTACAACTACGTTTATAGCTTCTAATATGCGCGTGTATATGTGAGTGATACTTGCACAAATTATAGCCTACTTTTGGGAGTATCTCAGATATATGCATGTGTTTGTGCGTTGCTCTCTGCTGCTTGTATGGACATATGTATAGATATAATGATTGATTTATTGATGTGCATACAAGTCACTGCTTAATGTTGGCTTAGAGATGATAGTATCCCTTAGTGGTGCTAATATTCGTCGCAATATTATTACACTCGTTGTGCGGCCTTAACCGAAATTTGTAAAATCAAAATCTTATATTTCTTCTTGTTTGCATTATTAAATTTGATTTAAAAATAGCACATAAAGCATAAATTTTGGCGGAAGCGTGATAAGCTGCCGTTCCGTCAGTATATACATATATTAGTGGACAGGCTGCCATTAAGACATTAAGCTGATACAATATTGGATCAAGAATTGTTCCAGAATGATGCAAGCATTGCACAGACTTCGCTGGTATCCCACTCATGAAGGCAAAGAAGGTAACGAAAAGGCCGAGGAGTTAGCAAATTGGGGTACACTATTCGATCTACTTGGTAGGAATAAAAGGGAGCTAGGGGTTGTATATGATCCATCAAGCAGGAAAGGTTGAGCCGAAAAATTTTTTAAATCATGTGCAAATCCTTCAACATTGGACTTACAAAGTTACTAAATGGAAAATGCTTAAGGCTGATGATGGGCATACTAACTAGACACTGCCTTCTGGCGTCACATGCTTATAAATTAGGCCTCGTTAATAACAGCTGATATGGGAGGTGCTGCCCAGGTAAAAAGGTATGACCAAAAAGAAAAGTTTGACTGAAAGAATTTTTTAGCATTATTCCTATCAGCCAGTATCTGCAGCTCTTTGCGTTCAGGGGCGTTCAGCCTCTAAATAAGCGTATCTCTCCTCTCTTCGCGTCATAATATGGTTCTCTTACAGTACCTGTTATTGCGGCCGTACGCAGAGTAATCTTAAAATCAGGGTTTAGGGGTTGCTAGAAGCAGACCAGTTATTGATTAACATTCTAAAGGAAATACTTTTCTCAGATTTCAATAAGAAAATTTTGGGGCATATCTCAAAAAACTATAAAAATTGTCCATAGTTCAACTACTTATTTGGACTCAACATAAAAGTTTACTTGAAAGGCATATGCTATAGTTAAGTTTTTGGAAACAAATTACTTTGGAGTTCTCTATAAACTAGATTTGATTGAAAAAATGTATTTTGAAACTAGGTTAGATTGAAATGTCCTGTCCATGAGAAATTCGCGTAGACTGAATGAGTTCATAGTGTCTACCTGAAGTTTGCAAGGGTGACACAGGTCAAGAGCCATATCTTCAATTGACCTTACAACCACCTTAAGTACCTACAAGCTAATTGAAATTATGACCATATAAATGGTCACAACTTCAAATTTCAAATAGTTTCAATGTCAACGATATTGGCATTATAACGCTCCTGTTTTTCAAAATAGTCGTAGAGTCAACACATTTTTCCCAAGTGGGCATAAGGTCAATTGTTTTGTTTCGCACCTCCACGTATTAAAAGTAAGCAACTGTTAAATTATAATTACGCTTAACTATTTTCGCGCACTCTTAATTTCAAATTATTCCCCGCGGCGCTCCTCTTCCTAATTATGGTTTTTATAATAGTGCAAAATCGGATTGAAGCTTGGTCGGTGAGGATTCTAACGCGTCTATCTCATTCTGCGGAAGGTTTTTGTTATTGTGCTGATCTTAAACTACTGTTATTTTTTATTTATTATGGTTATAGTACTTTTCTCGAAACGGAAATTTTGCAAATGGCCGTAAAGTCTAACTAAGGAAAGGCCATTAAGTCAATTGACCTTTTAAATTATGCAAAGACCACTACGTCAATTAACTTTTCGGCCGTTGACCCTTAAGTCACCCCACCTAGGACTTTGCTCAACAGCCAACTGAAAAACCCCTATCAATCATTGAGACCAATGTTACTCCGCCTTCTTGCAAATACTTTCTAGGACCTATACTACTTCCTGCCTCTAGTTCTCATAGCTGTACCAGTCATTATAGCAGGAGTCTTAGTATTGTGAGCGCGAGACCTGAGCATATACATACTCAATTTCATCTTCCTACAAACCGTGCTTCACTGACTATGCCTAATTTAGAAGCATGTGACGCCGGAACGCAGTGCTAATCCAGTGGTCCCAACCTTTTCTAGGCCAGGGACCACTTTACTTTCTGTATGGTGCCAGGGACCACTATTTAAAGTCGGTATATTAAAAAATATTTAAAAATCAAATGAACTTTATTAAAACCGCAATGGGTACTTATGTACACAAAAATAAATTAAAAAATGTTCGGTAATTTGGTATTATGTGATTTTGAGCTTGTATATTCGGTACGAGCTCGTAGATACTCGTCTTAGGACTAATGCTATTGCTGATAAGCTACACATGGCCACAAGATAAGCCAAATTTAGCTGAACACGTCGGATTAGTAAACTGTTTGAAATATCATTCATTTTTTATTAACCAGAAATAGATTAGATTAGATTATTATTTATTATTTCTCATAGGCGTATGTACATATATCGATAGCTTAATTTACATGTCTACAATATCATTACTTAGAGAATAGTTAGTGACATCTTATTTTATATAATAAAATAGTGTTGTATGTCACATCATGTTTTAACAAATTCATTGATATAAATAGTAGTAGTGGGGTGAACAAAAAAAGAATACAAGACATATATAAAAAAATTTATTTAAATGAGAATAAGATATTTAAAAATAAATTGACTAAATTAAGTCATGAAACCATTTGTGAAGAAGGAAGATACAGAGCTAATTTACAGAATTCTTCATATGAAAACAGAAAAAAGAAAATTCAAAACTATACAATGCATATATAAAGTAAAGACTATATATACAACGTAGTGCATCAAATTTCTATCTGGTGGTATCAAACTCAGAAGCCAATGTTTTTATAAACACAGATCTGGATCTAATGTCTCGTATATTTTCGGGAAGGAATTAAAAGGTTTGCAGGATAATGACTAGTGTAGGGAAGTTTACTAAACAATGTTGTGTCGAAAAACTGGCAAAGAGAACAAGGTGCTTTTGCTATGGTTATCTACGCAGGCTGTACATTCGTCGTGTTGGATTTGCAAATAGCACATCTCATGTAACAAATTGTTTAAAAAACTTTATATTAGAACAAATGCCGAACTCAGAATATATTTGATCTCTTCTAATAACTCAAAGGAGTGAGTCCGACGTGGACAATGAAAATCGTTTACTTACTGCACATTCGTGCAGGACAGTTAATGATTTATTTTATGGAGCTGAGCACCACCCAGCAACTTATTCCATATTCTAATGTTTGAATGAAATATACTATAATAAACTGTTTCAGTGTATGGTTTGGAACGTATTTTCTGAGACGGTAAAGTATACGATTGGTTGAAAGTAAGTATTTCTTACAGTTGCGATTTGCTCATTCCAGTATAGATTACGGTCAATTGTGATCCTAGGTATTTGAAGCTATACTTTTTCAATTTCAAAGTAGTTAGAGTCACATGCTGTATTATTGAAAAGAATACTCATAACGATGGTTGGATCAACTTGTTACTATATAGGATATACGTTTGCATATTGCACTGTGAAAAGTTATATTAGATCTGTGCTTCATGAAGTTTTGGACTAAAGCACATTAATTTGGTTTATTGCTGACAACCAGTTATGTCCGCAAATCATGACCGAAGTATGTGTATTCGTGGTTCAGATCCGCTATCAAATTTAAAGGATCCGTTGAGTTATATGCAATTCCTAGGTCATCCGCAAATGCTTCGACTTGCCTTAAAAGGTTGAACAAATAGTTGAGTGCACATAGATGTAAGGAATCACGATGGGACTCACAGAACCTCCTGCCCTTAGTCGTACAATCTGCCACATAGTTTCCTTCGCAAAGCATCGACTTCTGTGTGAAAAAGAAGTGCATTCATGGTCTCAGACTCCATCTCAGTGCACAACTTGTTGAAACACGGCGTGTATTTATGCGCTGCTTTTTGATTACATGCATTCAGTTTATAGCCATTTGCAACGTATCATTAGGCATACGGGTAAGTCTAGAGCTAATGCCTCCTGGCGATAGAAGTAAGCAAAGTGACGTTATTACCTTGGGATTTTATCTGTTAACTAATTCGACAAACCAGAACGTGACCCTAACTATTGCTGGAGTATTCCATCAGTGCAGAGAGAAATGAAATTTTTTCGTGGCCTATTATCCAGTACTTCTTCGACTGGCCTTTCGGATCATACAGGGTTCACAAGCGTTCCTGATTGTATGAGGTTTTTTAGATTGTGTTATACAATTCAGAAATCTCAAACGAAGCTACTAATGATTTTTGTGATGCTGAAAATCTCGTACCACTGGGTCAGGAGTTCATCAGGTTTTCTAATTTTTCACCTTCAAAAGAATTCTAATGGACGTCAGAGAAATATTCGGCTGTACACCGTGTCTAAGTGGTCGATTTTAATTTCGCCGGTTTTAAGCCTATTCATTGCGAGGACAGTTGAGCATATAAACACACTGTGGTTTTATGTTCTCCCTTATTTGTCTATCGAGGTAAATCAACTTATGTAGTTACTATCGTATTTTTGCTGTTGGGCGCCATGTCCTAAAATAAAGATAAAAAACATAGAGCTAAATACATACTAGGAAAACAAACCGTAAGTTCTAGACATGATAAAAAATAGGTATCATGGTGTACACTACGATCACACGTGCAATCCGACTTTGGCGTCCATCAGCAAACACACATCCGCCCACATATATTATTTTAATGTGCTCGCAAGTTCATCTCGATTTCAACCGAATTGTACACCAAACTTTGCTCGTCCGTGCAAATAGAACGCGCTCGAATCTACCGGCCGTGCCGACTACAAAAATCGGTTGTCGAGTGCTGCGCGTAGCCTAAGCTCGCTTCTCCGTGACACAACAAAACCAAGAGTAAGTAGTCTCTCGTGACAAATGCAAGTAACAAGTAAGCAGGTGGTGGGAAAACCATCGATACTACCTGTTTTGGTTTTGTCAGATAACACAAAAAACCAGTGTACTACGAACCCACGAATAACAATCTTCGCACTAGAATTATCATTCGACTTTTAGAAGTTCATAAACATTTAAATCGTGACCTCTAGTTATCTAACCGATAGTGTTCTTACAAGGAACATCAGCTGTTCTTCCTTGCATGGAATAGGTAACCTTGTAATTGAACCATGTTACTTCACATATGCATATGCATATACCTATATTGATGTTTCATTAAAATTACGATATCATATCAAATCATATACAAATCACAAACAGCAATTGATATGCACTGATTCAACCCCATTTACACATAATCAGTGAGCTCATTTAAACAGAAATACACGCTTTTAAAAGTACATGGTATCAGAAATCGAAGTCTTTTAGACCAACGAAAACAATTTAATTAAAATGTCTACTTACCTGTACCATAACGGACAAATTCAAAAAATAAAGTTAAGGAACAACGATCAGTAATGATCAATACCCTTCCTCACACAGTAAAGTAATACTAAATGCTATCACAGAAACTAAAATATAACAAATGATGGGTTAGTTATGAGCGACGCACTGTTTTTTCAGTATCAGTGAAGAGAGTGACTGCTACCTTCAATAGCTGTTACTTTTTAAGAAAATCACAATCGCTATTCCGATTTCACTTATGTGTTCTTATTTTATGGAGGGGGGTCCTACAGCAGCGAAATTTGGCATAATAACTTTTGTGGTTAATACGATTTGGCATTAGGCTCAAATTACAGAAACAAAATATCATGGAAATAAATATATGTATGTGGAGCAGCCGTTATTTGCCATGCCATCATGTGGATGTAGTTTTGTTACGTAAATTCAAATCAGTCGCGGACCAGTATTTTGCTTCGCGTTTGTTTGAGCACCGGTAGGGGAACCATTGCGTCTAATAGAATACCATCAGCCTACAGTACAATCTAAGATGCCAAGAGCATAATTTTTAAGGCTATAATTTTGTAAATCATCGAGCAGGGGAACGTAGTGTATGGTTTGGGGAGTGTTATAGATGTTGATGGTACTTTTCCGGATATAGATTTGGTACGTTCCGTTAATAAGCATCATTAGGCATCATTATATTGGTAGGGACCGATGTATATGACCATATTGAACCCTTTAGGCCATTCCGCCCTCACCATCTATTTCCATAGGAACTAGAGGTCGCCATATACTCGGCTGCTAAAGAAACAATATTGAAAGGGGTAGGTGAGATCGACAATTGGCCTGGAGAAGCTACAAATTGCGCAGGCAACCCCTTGAAAGATTTGAATCATTTGGGTATTTTAGTCACCTGTTACGATGAGCATTCCCACCGCGGGTATATTCTAAGCCACTATCCCGCTGCGGGTTGGTGTAATAATATGAGAATTTGCTGAAATTTGATAAATTGTTTTACTTAAAATTTAACTAGCTACATTTGAAAATTTTTACATGTACATACTCGATTAATCAACTATCATTATGGATATACCTTTTTAACTGCTGACCAGGAATTCATTTTCCAAATAACGACAGAAATTTCGCAATGACCCAGCAAAATTGCTATACATTAAATTTATTTATTTTCTTATTACAATTGTTTTTCTACTTTTACCCATTTCCACTAATTTTCAAGTGTTTGTGGCATAATCAGTCTAACGACTTTCTAATAAGTTAATTTTACGCTTGTTAACTTCAGCGCCACAAACATTCCAGTCCACTTTAGCCAACGACAACATCGGCGACGCCATCAACAGTACTTTCAACCACCATTAATGTTTTAATTTATTTATTCCGCCCTTTTTTCGTTTGTCCAAACAACAGCACAAAGCGTCATTTCCGTTCTTTTTACTACAAGATAACACATCGTTTAAATTTTTTAACATTCATTCATCACATAATTAACATCCTATAGCCCTATGTACATATGTATGTATGTTTATACAGTTCACCTTGCATGAAGTGGTTAATTTAAAAAAATTACATACATACTTATATTCATATGTAGGTCGCATTCGCCATTTTTTAACTACCTCACAAGATTCTTATCCTCTATATATGGGGTATGCCATCCCATTTCGACCAATTTTGAACCCGACCCCTTTAAAATTTGCTGAAAGTTTTTTCTTCTTTTTCTAGCTTACGAAAGACGTTTTTCAGAAGTTTTTCAATTCAACTCTTTCAATTTCAACTCAAAAAGTTACGAATTTTTAAAAAAACACCGTTTGTTTTCAAAATGCTATAACTTTTTCAAAAATTGACCGTTTGGGAGCTATGTTTATACTCAGTTGAGCAGAGCTCACAGAGTATATTAAGTTTGATTGGATAACGGTTGGTTTGTACATATATAAAGGAATCGAGATAGATATAGACTTCCATATATCAAAATATCAGTCGAAAAAAAAATTTGATAGCCATGTCTGTCCGTCCGTCCGTCGTAACACGATAACTTGAGTAAATTTTGAGGTATCTTGATGAAATTGGTATGTAGGTTCCTGAGCACTCATCTCAGACGCTATTTAAAATGAACGATATCGGACTATAACCACGCCCACTTTTCGATATCGAAATTTCGAAAAACCGAAAAGGCGATAATTCATTACCAAAGACGGATAAAGCGACGAAACTTGGGTAGGTGGTTGAACTTATGACGCAGAATAGAAAATTAGTAAAATTTTGGACAATGGGCGTGGCACCGCCCACTTTTAAAGAAGGTAATTTAAAAATTTTGCAAGCTGTAATTTGGCAGTCGTTGAAGATATCATGATGAAATTTGGCAGGAACGTTACTCCTATTACTATATGTATGCTTAATAAAAATTAGCAAAATCGGAGACGACACACGCCCCACTTATTTTTTAAAGTAAAATTTTAACAAAAAATTTAATATCTTTACAGTATATAAGTAAATTATGTCAACATCAACTCCAGTAATGATATGGTGCAACAAAATACAAAAATAAAAGAAAATTTAAAAATGGGCGTGGCTCCGCCCTTTTTCATTTAATTTGTCTAGGATACTTTTAACGCCATAAGTCGAACAAAATTAACCAATCCTTTGAAATTTGGTAGTGGCATAGATTTTATGGCGATAACTGTTTTCTGTGAAAATGGGCGAAATCGGTTGATGCCACGCCCAGTTTTTATACACAGTCGTCCGTCTGTCCTTCCGCATGGCCGTTAACACGATAACTTGAGCAAAAATCGATATATCTTTACTAAACTTAGTTCACGTCTTATCTGAACTCACTTTATCTTGGTATAAAAAAATGAGCGAAATCCGACTATGACCACGCCCACTTTTTCGATATCGAAATTACGAAAAATGAAAAAAATGCCATAATTCTATACCAAATACGAAAAAAGGATGAAATATGGTAAGGTAATTGGATTGTTTATTGACGCGAAATATAACTTTAGAAAAAACTTTAGTAAAATGGTTGTGACACCTACCATATTAAGTAGAAGAGAAAATTGAAAAAGTTCTGCAGGGCGAAATAAAAAACCCTTAAAATCTTGGCAGGTATTACATATATAAATAAATTAGCGGTATCCAACAGATGATGTTCTGGGTCACCCTGGTCCACATTTTGGTTCGATACTGGAAAACGCCTTCACATAACAACTACCACCACTCCCTTTTAAAACTCTCATTAATACCTTTAATTTGATACCCATATCGTACAAACCATTCTAGAGTCACCCCTGGTCCACCTTTATGGCGATATTCGAAAAGGGCGACACCTATAGAACGAAGGCCCACTCCCTTTTAAAATACTCATTAACACCTTTCATTGATACCCATATCGTACAAACGCATTCTAGAGTCATCCTGGTCCATGCTTTACGCGCGATAGTCCGAAAAGGCGTCCATCTATAGAACTTAGGTCACGCGCTTTTAAAATACTCATAATACCTTCATTGATACTCCCATCTTGTACAAACGGCATTCTAGAGTCAACCCTGATCCACCTTTATGGCTATATCCTAATGGCGCTCCACCTATAGAACCACTATGCCCACTCTTCATAAAATACGCTTTAATGCCGTTCATTTGATACGCATGTCATACAAAACCACATTCAGGGTTCCCTCGGTTCATTTTCTACATGGTTATTTTCCCTTATGTAGTGTCACATAGCTCTCAACATGAGTATGTAATGTTCGGGTACACCCGAACTTACCTTCCTTACTTGTTTGAATATATTCTTTTTAAATGTACTTTTAGGAAAAAATTCAAAAAAATTTTTAAAGTGTAATTTTTCAGTTTTTTGAGATTTTTCGAATTTCGCCCTTTTTTCTCATAAAAAACTTTAATCAATTCTGCAATCATCCCCACTAATCCCGGAGTGGGCCGAGAATATTTATTGAAAAAAAAACTTTAAAATTTTTTTTGTATTTTTTCCGAAAAGTACATTTAAAAATTTAAAAACAAATTTAAAAAGAAAAAAGATCCCAAACGGTCAATTTTTAAAAAGTTATAGCATTTTGAAAACAAAAACGGCGGTTTTTTTTAAATTCGTAACTTTTTTGAGTTGAATGAAAAAATTTTAAAAAACTTCTAAAAAAACGTCTTTCGTAAACTAGAAAAAGAAGAAAAACTTTCAGCCAATTCTAAAGGGGTTGGGTTCAAAATTGGTCGAAATGGGATGGAATATGCCATATATAAAAAGAAGTGTACATTTTGATTGTCACTCCATAACTCGAGAACGGACAGAAAGATTGCCATGAAATATCTAGGAAAGATACAGGAAGGACAGATGATGGTTAGTTGATTTTGAAATCCCAAATCGGTTTAGCCATTCTGAGTTATGATTTCTTTTTAGAAAATACTATATAAAAGAAAGTCGTGTTAGTTACACTACGCATAACTCAAGAACGGATGAACCAATTTGGCTGGAAATGGGTGGAGAGGTAGCTTATAACCAGGGAACGGACATACGATACTTTTTATCCCATTCTGGCTAGGGTCTTGAGATCAAAACGTGGACCTGGGTAATCCTGGGATGTGTTTGTACAATATGGGTATCAAATGGAATCTGTTTATGAGTACTTTGATACTGAGTATTTTTCGTACCGCTGGGTGACTCGGGTCTCGAGATATAGGCCAAAACATGGACCCGGATACCCCTAGAAGGTGTGTCTAATATGGATAGCAAATGGAAGCTGTTGTTGTGTGCTTTAGTACAGAGTAATTTTTATATCGCTGAGTGACAAGGGTCTTGAGATATAGGCAAAAACGTCGACCCGGATACCTGTAAAATGAGTGTGTATTATGGATATCAAATGAAAGCTATTGCTGAGAGCTTTAAAGTAATTTCCATTGTAATATTCGATTTAGCAGCATCAACCTGGCAAAACTGATAAATAAGCATGCGAAGCCGAAATAAAGACATGAATTAGTAATACCCACATACCTATATATGTACCTATGTACGTCCTATTCGATTTGCCTGAAATTTGGTATATTAATTTGCCTGTATTAGTAATTACGATCCTTTTTTCCGGGAACTAGACCAGAGATGGACTGGGACTGGGTTAGGACCACCCTCTGGGACTGGCAATAAGAGATGAAGGAGTATGAGAAGAACTTGAGAGAAGAGAAAAGAGGGTAGGAGAAGGAGATTGAGAAAGAAATAGAGTGAGACGAAATAGAGATAGATGAATCGAAAAAAGACGGAGGGAGGAGTGAATAAAAGATTAAGAAAAATATAAGAGGGGGAGGCAGAGTTAGACGGAAAGAGCTTATTAAGATATATGCAGATAGACCAAATTAGGGCAGAACAACGTCTGCCTGGTCTGCTAGTTTTTTATAAACAACAAATTGATATGAAATTACCTGCATTTCACGTTAAAACAAAAAACAAGCGAAGCTATCGAACACGGTTCCAGGCTGAATAGAGTTCCTTAGGCACTTAGTGTAAGCATATGTGTACTCAAAGTAGAACACATTTGACCTTACTCGTTCCAGGTGCACTTAGCTAAAGAAATGAACAAGATCCTCCATTTCCTTGGCATCTTTTCCAGAAGCCTTGAGAAGTGGACTTATGGTTTTCATTAATAAAGCAGGAAAAACCACTCAGAAGCCAATCACTGAACATACAGAAAGCTTTATTAGCTTCCGCTAGTACGGCAACTTCCGCCGTATGGACGCAGCTCCACACACTTATCGAAAGGAAAATTGTTGAAAGCACCTCCTACGTCAAACATAAATCTGTGAACTGCAGGGAACTCACCGTGGCCTACCTCGTAGACTTTGCCTTTAATTACATTTATACGGAAGCCAACTGAAGGGCACTTGTACGACATGGAACTCAACTAACTACAGTTGCATGGATTGTGTATATGCTTAGAAGTAGGGTCGTCAGGACAACTTTGGGTACGGGCTGAATATGTAGAAAGCTTATCAGGAGCACCCCACAGAGCGGCGTACTGTCACATCACCTATTTAAGCTCGTAAATAACGAAGTCCTACAAACCTTGAGAGCAAAACGAACGAGAAAAATCGCATACGCTGACAACCAAGTGATACTGATCACAGTTGAATTCTTCAAAGATGGGTGCATGTGTGATGGGGGTAGGTTAGTTTGTACTGGCCGGCCAATTAAGACCTCACATAGATTGAATGTGTCCTTGGTGTTACCAGAATTTGTTTTACGACTTAACCGAAAACCCCCAATTAGGAACCAGGACTAATATTATTAAATAACTCCGTCCTCTTGGCAAATACTAGAAATTTTATAGCACCTAACTTAATATCTTCCTCAAGATCTGGTAACTTTGAATACAGAACATGCTCAGCCCTGTCATCCTGCAGCTCGCACTGCCTACATCTGCTGCTATTGACGAGGCCTAACTTATAAGCATGTGACGTCAGGAGGTAGTCCCCAATTAGTATGCCCATCGTGAGTCTTAAGTCTTCTCTCTTTAGAGACATGAGCAACTCCGTGAGTCTAACGTCATAAGGATCTTAGAAAATTTGCAGCCCCGCGCTTCTGTCGACGCCGTTCCTACTAAATGGGAGCGCCTATTCCAAAACCATCTACGACTAAATGAATCGATAACATGCTCAAAAGGTCGAATAAAGAGGACAAAAGAGCCAGTTGAATGCACTAAGAGGGGGCAGAATTAGAACTAGTACCGTCTCTTAATACTTCCTCGGAGAAGTGCTATTCGTTTCAGAGATATTTGGTTATTTTTGACCTACAGGTGCAGAAATTAAGAATCCTTCGAGTGTAGAATGGGAGGAGGTCTAGATGGTGGGACTGACCACAAAATAAAGGCAGAAAAATGGGAAAAGGAACTAAGGCTGGGCTCTACTCAGAACATCTGCGCGTCAGGCAGTCTTATCGACTTCCCGACTATTACAGTGTCTTCCAGGCGGAGGTCTTTGCCATAGAGGAATAATGTGCCAGCACAGTACAGTCTAAGAAACCACTTTAAAGGTGTTTTTTTTTGACAGCCAGGCTTTAAATCCTTTACTAAACAACTTGATGAAAATCGGTGTCATGTGGATGTGTCGAGCCACCACTGTGTAATTTTCTAGAGAAAATCGAGAAGCAATGAGGGCAACGAACTGGCTGTTGATCAATTGGCCTAATTTTGAGGTCGCAAGGTCTTTTTGGTCATGCTCTTTCAAGAAAGGTACAAACCTAATCGCCATACTTAACAAATCGGCATTGAATGTACTGACAGGTGGCGTCTTGTTCATCTTATTCTTGTAGCAGTAAAAACATCCCTAAAAGTTTTGAGGAGTATGGTCGCATAGCCGATGATGATGGTCCTTTGTCGGATATTGTTCCAGTACGCCCGATCATCCAGGGAACGTTTATAACCACGTCGAACCTTATAGGTGTGTGGATTTAGTAGCCGCTTCCGAAGCATAGCTTCCGCAGGAAAATTCAAGTGCCTTAAACCTACGGATGTTGTCGTAGAACACTGTGCTTTTGCACCGATGCTTCGACGAGAGATGGCGTATACTAACAAACCTTTCTGTAGAAGCTGTCAGAATAAAGAGGAAGAGTAGTCGAGCCATCAGCTCCCTCTGCAGAAGCTGCCAGGATGAGAGGAGAAGAATTCGAGCCATCTTTCTCTGCCGATGACCAGGACTGAAAACAACACGACATAATAATTATAGGCATTTCTATTTTGCGGTACATAGCTCTCGAATTGACTTTTCATCAGATCAACAGTTGCTGGCGACAGTGTCTCGACTCGCTTATCAGCTAAAACATTTGCTATAATAACATTAAAAAAAATCTAATTGAATAATTACTTGTTTTCCTAAGTCAATATTTTTTTGACTGCGATGAATGAGTACATTCATTGTCGCTACATCGAACTCACAGAATTGCCTTTTCACGCTTACTGGTATGCGCCCATGCGTGGCATCACCTGAATAACTTCTTATTTTTATAGTAGTACATATGTATGTATAGTAAAGTGTATGAATGCTAATTTTGCTACTGCATTTCCTGGGTAATGTTTATTTAGTAGCCACTTATGTGACCGGCCCGCTCTGGTATTTATTTTGTTTCACAAAATTCTGCAGTCAAATGATAAGTAAATATTTATTTAGTTCAAATTGAAAATTAGTTTAATAGGCTACTGAGTTTAACAATTAAGAAGTACAAACATACATCCGTACATATCTACTCAAATAAGAGGACGTGTAGCTGTGGTTGAATATATTGTTTGAGGATTCAGTAGTGCGGAACAATTGGTAGTACATACCAGGGATCGACAATATTAACTTTTCATATATAAAAGAAAAACCACATCATTTTCAGGTCAGATGCAGATCAATATCAAATAAAATCTCTACATATAATAAATTTTAACAGGCAAATGTCTGTACATTGAAGATATAAAAGAACAAGTAAGGAAGGCCGAGTTGGGGTGTAACGAACATTACATACTCAGCTGAGAGCTTTGGAGGCAAAAATTGTCTTTTTCGTGGATACATAATAATTATAGCTTGCGTTGGTTTCGTAGGGTTTCCTAGATGGTTTATAAATGGTTTTTATTTCCATTATCACATAAGTTTGGGAAATATCGGCCGAATTGTAGACCAATGGTGACGTTTTTGAGCGATAACCTGGAATGTGTGTAAACATGGGTAGCAAATGAAAGGTATTAATGATGATTTTAAAATGGAGTAGCCTTAGTTTAATACGTGAAGGCGTTTTCGAGATGTCGACCAAAATGTGGACCAGGGTGACCCAGAACATCATCTGTCGGGTACCGCTAATTTACTTAAATATGTAATACTACGAAGAGCGTTCTTGACATGATTCAAGGGCTCTGAGTTCGCACTGCAGAACTTTTCATTATCTTCTTCTTAATATGGTAGGTTTAATACCCATTTTACAAAGTTTTTACTAAGGTTATATTTTGCGTCAAAAAGCCAATCGAGTCACCATTTTTCATCCCTTTTTTCTGTATTTGTATAGAATTATGGAATTTTTTCATTTTCGAAATTTTCGATATCGAAAAAGTGGGGTGGTCGTAATCGGATTCCGCGATTTTAATACCATGATAAAGTGAGTTCAGAGTAAGTGCGTGAACTAAGTTCAGTAAAGATATGTCGGCGCCGGAAGGACGAGACGGACGACTGTGTATAAAAACTGGGCGTGGCTTCAAGCGGTTTCGCCCATTTTCAGAGAAAAGAGTTACCGTCATAGAAGTTATGCCCTTACCAAATTTCACAAGGATTGGCTGATTTTTGTTCGACTTATGGCATTAAAAGTTTTCTAGAAAAATTAAATGAAAAAGTGTGGATCCACGCCCATTTTGGAATATTTTCTTTATTTTTGTATATTGTTGCACCATATCATTACTGGAGTCGAATGTTGATATAATTTACTTATATACTGTAATATATGAAATTTTTTGTTAAAATTTGACTTTTCAGTAAGTGGGCACATTCGTCATCCGATTTGCTATTTTATTAGAGCACATAGAGTAATAGAGTAAACGTTCCTGCCAAATTTCATCATGATATCTTCAACGACTGCCAAATTGAAACTTTTAAAATTGGGCGGTGCCACAACCATTGTCCAACATTTTACTAATCTCTATTCTGCGTCATAAGGTCAACCTACCTACCAAGTTTCATCGCTTTATCCGCCTTTGGTAATGAATTATCGCACTTTTTCGGTTTCGAATTTTCGATATCAAAAAGTAGGCGTTGTTATAGTCGTATTTTGTTTATTTTAAGTAGCGATCTGAGATTAGTGCCAGAACTACATACTCAAATTTCATTAAGATACCTCAAAATTGACTCAAGTTATCGTTGTACGGACAGACGGACGGACGGACATGGCTAAATTATTTTTTTTCGCCCAGATCATTTTGATATATAGAAGTATATGTCTATCTCGATTAGTTATGCCGTTACGGGGTACCTTTGTGCGAACAAAATTAATATACTCTCATGCGCTCTGCTCAGCTGAGTATAAAAATGATGCAGGTGTTTTTATTAGAGCAACTGTCCGTCTGAAATCCAGCGAAGAATCAATCTTGCAAATAATGCTACTTTGGACTAGGTAGGCAATAGAAAGTAAAGTCCTCTCTCGGCGAACGAAAATCATACTCTACAAGTCACTATCGTACCCGTCCTGCTATATGGGGCAGAAGCATGGACCATGACAACAGCAGATGAAGCGCTTGGGAGTGTTCGAGAGAAAAGTTCTTCGAAAGATTTATGGACCTCTACGCGTTGGCGATGGCGAGTACCGAAGAAGATTAAATGATGAGCTGTACGAGCTATACGCAGACATCAACATAGTCCAGCGAATTAAAACGCAGCGGGCGCGCTGGCCTAGGCCATGTTATGCGAATGAAAGATGATGCTCCGGCCAAGAAAGTGTTTCTATCGGAACCACGCCCATGTGGAAGCAGAGGTAGAGGGCGGCCCCCACTCCGTTGGAAGGACCAGGTGGAAAACGATTTAACTCCTTGGTGTGGACCAAGTGGCGCCGTGTTGGCGGAGAGCGAAGGAGCGACTGCCGCGCCTTGTTAGGACGGCCATAACCGTTTGTAGACGGTTAAGCGCCAATTAAGTAAGTAAGTAGTAAGTAACTGTCCGTCTGTCTGTATGTTTGACCGGGCATCACTCAAAACCGCTGCATAGAATTTGATGCGACTTCGCCGTTGTGAAACTAAAGTTCTAACTTAAGGTTAGGGTATATTTTAATCCGGTAGGTCACTAGGGTCTAGACCCCAATATGTGGACTCGGGTAACTCTAGAATCTGTTTACACAATATGGATACCAAATGAAAGCTCCTGACAAAGGCTTAAAAACAGTGTAACTACGATTTCGATATCTCAACCCCTTTCCCAGATATAGACGAAAAAGTGGATCAAGAGTATTTTCACCAAATAAGCTATCTAAAAAGGTATTGACGGGGGTATTAACTTGTGATATCTTATATTTCAATATCTTACTTTCTTCAGAAAATATTCAGCTAAATTTGAGCCAGAGGTAACCCTAGAATGTGTTTTCAAAATATTGGCATCAGACAAAAGGCACGAGGAAGTGCTTTTTTGCATTGGGTTGTTTCTGTTCTAATTAATAATTAATAAAACATAAATAACTCAACGCAATATATGTCCAATTTGCGTCGTACTTCTTTTAGTTTTTTTAACAAATTGACGGAACGCGACCTACCAGACAAAAAAATGTTTGGTTGAGAAGCTTTTCATGGCAGAAATATAGTCGACTGCCATTTTATAAAAACTTTTTTTTTAAGTATTTTGATGTTGCTTCTTCCAGGGATTGAACCCAGGATCTTTAGCTAGAATGATGTAGTGACAAAATCTTTTTTATTGGTATTTGGTTCGCAACTTTATCTGTAAAAATAAAAATGATGAGACTTTATTTGGAGTTCCTCTCATAGGAAGTAGCGGGTATTAGCTAGTGTATAACAAAAGTTTAGGTAGAGAACAATGAAATAATTATTATCGGTTATCTTTGCTATGTATTTTCCTGAAATAAACTTTCTGAATTAAATACTTTAAAAAACATAAACCTTATTTCATACTTACTCGTTTTCTTTCTTTGCTACTAAAGGCGATTAAGATCTCCATATGTCGCCTCATAAGCTTTTCAAACTATGGGAATTTCACATGGCTTATCAGCTATTTTATTACATTGTTAAGAAATGATGGATTTGCACTTACGAGAAGTATTCACAAAATTACACATATTCAGTCATAACCCATTCAAAATTAATGAGACTAATTAGGAATTTCTCACTATTGAAGCTTTTAAATACCTGAATCCATTAACTTGTAGCCTAACTGCACCAGCGCTTTTATATTCTAATTAAAGGTAATTATTTAGTGATAAATGGCTTGCACATTTTAATAATGCTTAAATACTTAATCATCAATCTATTCTACATAAAAAAACGTATGTAAAATTGTTGATTAGAGAAAGTCACGATATGATAACAACAATTTAGCGTAAACTGTTATTAAATAACGCTAATTTATTTGCAATTAAACTAATTATACAAAATTATTTTAATTTCTTGAGCAAAAAACTGAAGATAATGTGTTACCGTATTTTTTTAGGGTTCGCCTGTACTCTGAAATATATCGCCGGCTTTTATTCAGTATCCTCTATCAGCAAAAGCCTCGTTCTTCAGGAGATCAAAAAAACAAAACAGTTTTGGCAGCTATTTTGTAAATTGCTAATTTGAAGTACTCCATTGAATGACAAAAGTTACCGTTGTGTATTCAAACCAATTTTTTATTCTAAACTCAGCTTAGTTTAGTTTGAAAGTCAGATAGAGGTTCTTGCCATTCGAATGGAAATTGGTTTTATAAAAAATATGGTTGATAGAGATTATTGCAAAGCAAAACAAGTAAAGAAGGTTAAGTTCGGGTGTAACCGAACATTACATACTCAGTTGAGAGCTATGGTGAAAACATAAGGGAAAATAACCATGTAGGAAAATGAACCGAGGGAAACCCTGGAATGTCTTTGTATGATATGTCTATCAAATGAAAGGCACTAAAGAGTATTTTATGAGGGAGTCGGCCATAGTTCTATAGGTGGACGCCACTTAGGGATATCGCCATAAAGGTGGATCAGGGTTGACTCTAGAATTTGTTTGCACGATATGGGTATCAAATGAAAGGTGTTAATGAGTATTTTAAAAGGGAGTTATCCTTAGTTCCATAGGTGGACGCCAGTTTCCAGATATCGCCATAAAGATGGACCAGGGGTGACCATAGAATTTGTACGATATGGGTATCAAATTAAAGGTATTAATGAGGGTTTTAAAAGGAAGTGGTGGTAGTTGTATAGGTGGTCGCCTTTTCAGAGATATCACCATTGAGGTGGACCAGGGGTGACTCTAGAATGCGTTTGTACAATATGGGTATCAAAAGAAAGGTGTTAATGAGTATTTTAAAAGGGAGTGAGCCCTAGTTCTATAGGTGAACGCCTTTTCGAGATATCGCCATAAATGTGGACCAGGGGTGACTCTAGAATATGTTTGTACGATATTGGTATCAAATTAAAGGTATTAATGAGAGTTTTAAAAGGGAGTGGTGGTAGTTGTATATGTGAAAGTGTTTTCCAGATATCGACCAAAATGTGGACCGGGGTGGCCCAGAACATCATCTGTTGGATACCGCTAATTTATTTATATATATAATACCTGCCAAGATTTCAAGAGTTTTTTATTTCGCACTGCAGAACTTTTTCCTTTTCTTCTACTTAATATGGTAGGTGTCACAATCATTTTATAAAGTTTTTCTAAAGTTATATTTCGCAGTCAATAAAACAACCAATTACCTTACCATATTTCATCCTTTTTTCGTATTTGGTATAGAATTATGGCATTTTTTTCATTTTTCGTAATTTTCGATATGGAGAAAGTGGGCGTGGTCATAGTCGGATTTCGCTCATTTTTTATACCAAGATAAAGTGAGTTCAGATAAGGACCTGAACTAAGTTTAGTTAAGATATATCGATTTTTGCTCAAGTTATCGTGTTAACGGCCATGCGGAAGGACAGACGGACGACTGTGTTTAAAAACTGGGCGTGGCTTCACCGATTTCGCCCATTTTCACAGAAAATAGTTAGCATCATAAAATCTATGCCCCTACCAAATTGGTTTATCTTTGTTCGAATTATGACATTAAAAGTATCCTAGACAAATTAAATGAAAAAGGGCGGAGCCACGCCCATTTTGAAATTTTCTTTTATTTTTGCATTTTGTTGCACCATATCATTACTGGAATTGAATTTTGACATAATTTACTTATACACCGTAATGATATTCAATTTTTTGTTAAAATTTTACTTTAAAAAAAATTTTTTTTTAAAGTGGGCGTGGTCCTTCTCCGATTTTGCTAATTTTTATTAAGCGTACATACAGTAATTGGAGAAACGTTAATGCCAATTTCATCATGATATCTTCAACGATGCCAAATTACAGCTTGCAAAAACTTTTAAATTACCTTCTTGTAAAAGTGGGCGGTGCCCCTCCCATTGTCCAAAATCTTACTAATTTTCTATTTTGCGTCATAAGTTCAACCCAGCTACCAAGTTTCATTGCTTTATCTGTCTTTGGTAATGAATTATCGCACTTTGTCGGTTTTTCGAAATTTTCGATATCGAAAAAGTGGGCGTGGTTATAGTCCGATATCGTTCATTTTAAATAGCGATCTGAGATGAGTGGCTCAGGAACCTACGTACCAAATTTCATCAAGATACCTCAAAATTTACTCAAGTTATCGTGTTAACGGACGGACGGACGGACATGGCTCAATCAAATTTTTTTTCGATCCTGATGATTTTGATATATGGAAGTCTATATCTATCTCGATTCCTTTATACCTGTACAACCAACCGTTATCCAATCAAACTTAATATACTCTGTGAGCTCTGCTCAACTGAGTATAAAAATATATAAATTTTTTGGATGTAGCGTTTATATTGAACCATATTTTGAAAATGAGGCCTTGTAATAGTGGGTAAAGTGATAGAGTTCCACATAGATGATGTTGGTTCTGAAGGCATGTACAATCAAAAAAAGTTAACCGCGGACGAATCAAAATATTTTTCGACACCGATAATATTCATGTAAGGAAGGTTATGTCAATCTCGACCCTATAACAAGATTGCACCC